>SJYA01002365.1:90291-109944 GCA_006410615.1 Neotragus moschatus | reverse complement strand
AGCCCCCCCCCCCCCCCCCCCCCCCCCCGCCTGGGGAAGTTAAGTATGCTGAAGGTTTCCTTTAGGGCGAAAAGGGGATTTCATTTTAGAAATAATAAGGTTTTCGTAAAGATCGCAGGGTGCCCAAACTGGAAATCCATGACTGCTCCAAGACGCACTGTTTCTCCATGTGCCTGACATAACACTGCTTCATTGGTAGGAACAGCAAAGTCCTCTCCAGGTTTAGCAAAAGCAGCTCATTTTAGCAGCTTTGCCTCCTTGAGTTCAGGGTTATTTCTTGTTTCTGTGTGCCCCTAGAACCTTTCCCCTTCTTTGCCAGAAGCTGGGTTTGAGGCCGTGGCATCGGGGAGGGAGTAGGAGGGAGTGGAAGTGGCAGATTCATTTTCTTACTAGGGTCACCGGATCAAAGACATTAAAATCTGGCTTTTAAAGAAATTAAACAGTTATGCTTCTGAAATGGAGTAGCAGGCTTTGGCCACATTGGGGGAGAGATGCATTCTTTGGGGACAAGTTTTCATTCCCAGAGCTCCTGTCACCTATTAGGGAAATAGACAGTGGGTTTGCCCCTCGTGGTCAACATCAGCTGTTACAGACGAGGAACTTAACCCTGCTGCAAACAGGTGGGGTGGGGAAGGGTCCGGGGAAGGCAGTGGCACCCCACTCCAGTACTCTTGCCTGGAAAATCCCATGGATGGAGGAGCCTGGAAGGCTGCAGTCCATGGGGTCGCTGAGGGTCTGACAGGGCTGAACGACTTCACTTTTGCTTTTCCCTTCCATGCATTGGAGAAAGAAATGGCAACCCACTCCAGTGTTCTTGCCTGGAGAATCCCAGGGATGGGGAAGCCTGGTTGGCTGCTGTCTATGGGTTCGCACAGAGTCGGACACAGTACTTCTAACTCAGGGTAAAAAATAATGCAATGCATGAATGAATGAAAGGGAGGAAGGGGCAGTTAACTTCTTTAAAAAGTTAATATAGAGCATTGAGGACCATTTGATATACTTTGTTGAGCTCAAGAGTTTTGTAGGTGAAAAAGATTGTACTCTAACCTTGAATCATAAGAGCCCTGTGTAAACTTTGTGATAGTCGAGGACTTGGAGGACTGTGGAAGAGCATTTTAAATCATGTAAAAGATCTTTGGAAACATATTTAATATCTAAACCTCAATGGGGAGAGCATGAAGGAGAGGTTTTTGTTTTTGTTCAAAAAGATTGTTAGTCGCCTTTGCAGGATTCTTTAAATATGCCTCTTTTTTTTGCATGTGCATGAAATCAGATTCTTCAGCTTCAAACACAAAGTTAAGAGGCAACATTTGTTTCTGTCTGAAAAGAACTGCCAACACACTGGATCAATTAATGGCTCATCTGTTTTTATAGGAAGCAGTGAGTGGATTTTCCACACAAAATGATGCTTGACTAAGATGTAGTGGGAATAAATAAAGGCCTTGGTAATAGTTTGAAATTTAGACTAAAAAATGTCAAGGAAATTCTCTATTAGCTGTTTGTTTCCAAAAATGCATTAACATTGTCACTGCTAATAGCCATGAGAATTCCATATTATCATTTGATGTATTGCCACATTAGGGGACTGGATTCACTTTAGTCGGCGATTACATTGATGGCTGCTAAAGTCTCATTATAAGGAGATCTGTGACCTGGTAGCTTGGCGAACCTTTCACTTTTAACTTCTGCCTGAATCTAAACCTGTGCCAGCGCTGCCCCAGCTGTCAGTGTGTTACACTTAGCTCAAGAACCTGCAGGCTTTACTTTTTCTAGTTGAATTCAGAATTCTGACTCAGTTGTGTCTTAGGAAACGTATCTTAGGTGTATGTTTTAGATCAGATATTCTTATTTTGTGAACATGGGATGCAATATACCAGACGTTCCTTATATTCGTGAACTTTTTGCTTCAGTCTCCAAAAAGTGAACATCAGCCTTTACATTTTTAAAAAATTCTCACCTCTCCTCCAGATCCTTTATTTTTGGCACTGATCGCTTTCAGGTGAGGAGAAAGTCTGAATTTGGTGTTACACAACCCATCATGTAATATCTGTGAGTTTGGGGTGATGTGACACCATCACACCCACTTGTCTTGAAATTCAGTTAATGGAAGTCATTTTCCCTTTCCCTCTCCATAGAGCCTGCCTTTCTGATTTTTCTTTACTGGCTTATGATTTGGGGTTTCTAACACTTCTGCAGTGTGGTTTTCTCATTCACAAAGACCCAAATTCTCCTGGGATAGATTAGTAGCTTTAGTTTGTAATCAGTTTTTTAAAACCTCTTTAAAATATTACTGGTTTCTTGAGAGAGAGTTTATGTATCACAGGATTCTCTCATATATATATATGTGTATATATATATAGAGAGAGAGAGATCTCTCTATATATATTGTATATTGTTGTTAGTTTATGCTTAACAATGTTGTATTAGTTTCTGCTATACAACAAAGCGAATCAGCCATAAGTATACATAGCCCCACTCCCTCCTGAGCCTTCCCCTCCCCTCCCTTCCACCCTCTAGGTCAGCACAGAGCACAGCCGAGCTCCCTGTGCTAGACTGCAGGTTTTTGCCAGCTAGCTATTTCACACAGGCTAGTGTGTATATGTCCATCCTGCTCTCCCAATTCCCTCTTCCTCCTACCCCCTGTGGCCGACTTAATGGCTTTTACTCCTTGGACAGAGTTGTAGAACCCTCACAACTGATTCCAAAAGGAAACCCCACGTCCATTGACTTTTCCTCCTCGTTTGACTCTCTAGCCCCCCAGTCCTGCTTAACTACTGATTTCCTTTCTGTCTCCATGTGCCTATTCTGGACATTTCATGTGAGTGGAATCAAGGAATATGCTTTTTCTGTAACTGACTTCTCTCACTTACCTTACTGTTTTCAAAATCTGTCAGTGCTGGGGTGTGTATCAGTACTACACTGCTTTTTGTTGCCAAATCACATTTCTTGGTATGTATATACCACGTTTTAATGGACGTGAGTCTGAGTGAACTCCGGGAATTGTGATGGACAGGGAGGCCTGGTGTGCTGCGGTTGCAAAGAGTCGGACATGAGTGACTGAACTGAACTGAACTGAACCACATTTTAAAAATTCATCAAATAATGGACACTTAGTCTCTTTCTACTTTTTGGTTATTGTACATAATGCTGCTGTGAGCAGTCATGTAGAAGTTTGTGTGTGGACGTTTCTTTTGGGTACATATCCGGGAGTGAAACCTCTGGGTCATATGGCAACTGTCTGGTTTAACCTTTGGAGGAGCTATAAGATTGTTTTCCGAAGAAACACTGTCTCACATTTCCACCAGCAGTGTAGGAGTGTTCCAGGTCCTGTCCAGCCTCATCCGCGCTTGTCATCTCTGTGACTTTGCCCATCCTGGTGGTTGTGAAGTGGTGTCTTCATGGCCATTCTCCTTTGCGTGTCCCTGATGATGTAGCTCAGTGGCTCAGTCGTGTCCGACTCTTTGCGACCCCATGAATCGCAGCACACCAGGCCTCCCTGTCCATCACCAAGCCCCGGAGTTCACTCAGACTCGCATCCATAGAGTCAGTGATGCCATCCAGCCATCTCATCCTCTGTCGTCCCCTTCTCCTCCTGTCCCCAATCCCTCCCAGCATCAGAGTCTTTTCCAGCGAGTCAACTCTTCGCATGAGGTGGCCAAAGTACTGGAGTTTCAGCTTCAGCATCATTCCTTCCAATGAACACCCAGGACTGATCTCCTTCAGAATGGACTGGTTGGATCTCCTTGCAGTCCAAGGGGCTCTCAAGAGTCTTCTCCAACACCACAGTTCAAAAGCATCAATTCTTCGGTGCTCAGCTTTCTTCACAGTCCAACTCTCACATCCATACATGACCACAGGAAAAACCATAGCCTTGACTGGATGGACCTTAGTCAGCAAAGTAATGTCTCTGCTTTTGAATATGCTATCTTGTATGTCTAATACACTATCCCTGACGACTAGCAGTTACTTTTTTGCATGTGTGTTCACTCACTCAGTTGTGTCTGACTCTTTGTGACCCCATGGACTATAGCCCACCAGGCTCCTCTGTCCATGAGATTTTCCAGGCAAGAATACTGGAGTGGGTTGCCATTCCTCCTCCAGAAGATCTTCCTGACCAAAGATTGAACCTATGGCTCCTGCAGTTCCTGCATTGGCAGGTGGATTCTTCACCGCTGAGCCACCTGAGAAGCCCCAAAGTTACTTTTTAACATCACCTTAATTCTTTCTCTGGTGGCTCAGAGGTAAAGAATCTGCCTACAATATTGTAGTAGGAGATGTGAGTTTGATCCCTGGGTTGGAAAGATCTCCTGGAGGAGGAAATGGCAACCCACTCCAATATTCTTGCCTGGAAAATCTCATGGACAGAGGAGAGCCTGGCAACAGTCCATGGGGTTGCAAAGAGTCAGACACGACTTAGAAACTAAGCAATTATTTCTCTACTTTTCATTTTGCTCCTTTCCCCCTTGCTCACCGTTATTTGTTTTCTTCAGCTCAATCATGGTTTGTCTTAAAGAAGAAAGTGAAGTCGCTCAGTTGTTTGCGATNAGCCTGGCAACAGTCCATGGGGTTGCAAAGAGTCAGACACGACTTAGAAACTAAGCAATTATTTCTCTACTTTTCATTTTGCTCCTTTCCCCCTTGCTCACCGTTATTTGTTTTCTTCAGCTCAATCATGGTTTGTCTTAAAGAAGAAAGTGAAGTCGCTCAGTTGTTTGCGATCCCATGGACTGTAGTCTATCAGGCTCCTCCATCCATGGGATTTTCCAGGCAAGAGTGCTGGAGTGGATTGCCATTTCCTTCTCCAGGGGATCTTCCCGACCCAGGGATTGAACCCGGGTCTCCCGCATTGCAGGCAGACGCTTTACCGTCTGAGCCACCAGGGAAGCCCCAAAAGAGGAAAGGAGGTTAGTAAATAAAAAGAGATCTACCTCTTTCAGTTGGGAAAGGGACAGAAAGTCCTTGGACCAGGGACTCTTTATGCCCCCTCTCCAAGAATATGAGGAACTGCATTTTCAGGGCTTTAGAGCTCCTCCCCATGTTTGCTTTGTGAGAGAGCAATAGGAGGGCTTGAGTGAAAAGCTGTGTAGGAATGCAGCCTCCATCAGAAAGCTCCAGAACTACTCTGCCAGGTACAGGAAAAGGCAGCCAGGCCCAAATGATCTCCTCGGAGCTGCTCAGATGCCTGTGAAACTAGAAGTATACTCTGAGGGAAGTGGTATCAGCAATTTCGAGAGGCTGTATTGAGTGAGAGTCACTCAGTCGTGTCTCACTCTTTGCAACCCCATGAACTGTTAGTCCACCGGGCTCCTCTGTCCATGGGATTCTCCAGGCAAGAACACTGGAGTAGTTTTCCATTTCCTTCTCCAAGGGATCTTCCCAACCTGGGCATCAAACCTAGGTCTCCTACACTGTAGGCAGATTCTTTACCATCTGNCTCTTTGCAACCCCATGAACTGTTAGTCCACCGGGCTCCTCTGTCCATGGGATTCTCCAGGCAAGAACACTGGAGTAGTTTTCCATTTCCTTCTCCAAGGGATCTTCCCAACCTGGGCATCAAACCTAGGTCTCCTACACTGTAGGCAGATTCTTTACCATCTGAGCTAGCAGGGAAGCCCAAAGCTCTTTTGGGAAGTGGTAAGTTAGAAATGTGGCCTCTCACCAGCCTCTTAAGTTTGTGTCCTGGCTCTGCTATTTTCTCACTGTGGATCTTTGAGCAAATTAGCCTTTTAAGAACTCAATTTCCTCATTTGTGAAATGGGGGAGCCTCAGGTGGTGGTTATGGAAATTAAATGAATTCGTAGGTGTACAGTGCTTGTGTCTGTAGCTGGCAGGAGCTGTCAATACGTGTACCCTTATAGGCATTGTGAATGGTGACAGGAACCACTCCATGGGTTCCCAGACCCCCAGGGGCTCACAGTGGCCCTGGCAGCCTTAGTAAAGAGCTCTTTATTCACCCTCTTCTGCTTAGATGTCAGAGCTGTCGTGCCAATTTCTCTCTGTGGTTTCTATGACTTGAGACCGGGTGTCCCAGCTCCCATTGATGGTGGGCGAACATTTGAGAATTTTCCTCCTGTAACTGTGCTTTCTCATGACTTAAATTGAAGCCTCATCAGAGAAATATGAGATGTACCTATGTATGGTTTGTCTATATTTATATGGTGAACATTGGTACATCTATAAGCGTGTGGAGGCGGTGAGTGTCCGAGTTACAGTGTTGGAGAAATCATGCATTTTCTTTTTAACTTTTTTGCAGAGTGTGTTTGCTATGTTTTTGTCTTTTGCTAGTACACAGTTAAAGGGAAAGGAGAAACCTAGGCATCCAGTCATCTAGGAAGAGCTGTTGAGAAACTGGATTCCTAGTGATAACCTAGAGATGGAGGGAGGGTGGAGATGGTAGCAGTAACAACCCAAAAAACAAGCTCAGCTGTTGGTGAGGAGGAGCCCAGAGTGGGGTATATCTCATGTATTCTAGGGCCTTCTCCAAGGTTGGAGGAAAAAATGTAGGAGATTTATTGAGGCTCTTTGCTGTGTAGGTGGGTGCTAAGATTTTAATGTGTGGGTCCATGCTACATTTACTGTAAGTGTGGAAGCCTTCCTTTACAGCCTCTGCAAAGTAATTAGCTGCTTGAATTTATTGCAGAACTCTTATTTTTAGGATATCTTTGTGTCTTTTTTTTTTTTTTTTACATTTTCCTTTAAGTAATACATTTACCCCTCTTCAGCATATGGTAGCCCTCTCTCTGGGTAGTAATAATACTGCCTGTGTGCTGCTAACTCTGTGTCAGGCCTGTTATAAGCACTTTGTGTATCAGTTCATTTAATTCCCACAATCACACTGAGGTGTAGGTACTGTTCTTAGCTGTCTTTTACCGATCAGGAAACTGAGGTTTGGAGAGAGGAAGTGACTTGATCCTGCAGGTAGTAAGTGGTGGAGCCAGGCTTACAAACCTGAGCAGTCTGTCTCCTGAGTCTGTGCTTGTAGAAGCTGCTCAAACCCTACAAACTAGCTGTGGCTAGTGGTGACTTCATAGTGGAGACAGGAAGTGATCTAAAGCCGATTCTCATTTCTGAGTACTCCAGCGCACCTACCAGCCCAATACACATGGCCTTGCAGACTGCATGTTTGTGACGGGAGAGATGAGATTTTGTGTTGGGGCTGTCCTCCTCCAGCGCAACCTCTGATTAACCATTTAGCTTTGATCCATCACTTTCAATCCAGGGCCTCAGGTTTCTCACTTATAAATAGAGAAGTTTGGATTAGTTGCGTGTCAAGAGCTATTTGAACACCACAGTTTATTCCTTATACATTAAAAAAGCAGGATACTTTTACTAAAAGTCACAGTTCTGACTCCTCATGAGATCTGATGACAGGGCCCCATGTCTGGACAGAGAAGTGACTGGCCGTTTAGATGGACAGTGTGCCCGTTATCCGGCCCAAGGCCCCATCGCTGTGGATGTCCTGGCTCTGGGCCTGCCCTGCTCCTGGGTGCCCCATGCCTCAGCCCTGAGGCTTATGTATTTGGAGCCTCAGCTTTATGGAGACAGACCAGGACTAGTGAGGAGAAGTTATAGAACGCAGACTTGGTTAAGCAAAGGAGAAAAAGCAGTTTATAAAGTCAGAACTGTTGAGAGATGGAAGAGGTTTTCTTGGGAGGTGAAACCTTTTCTTGCCTTCAGGTGGGAACTGAACACAGGATTTATGCCCAGAGTTCCAATGGGGGATGACCGAAGGGTTTTCCCAAGCCTGAGAGCCCCTGATGCTCTATCATTTCTATATTTAAACTTCTTAACAGCCTCAGTTTCCATTTCATTTCCCTCTTAAGCTACATATGGAAAAGTTACCATTTATGCCTGGTCTTAATCTCCCAGGCCAAAAGAATCTCACCCACCCTACTTAGTATTTTTATCTTTATTTGGTGCTCAACTGTACTTCTTCACCTGTCTCTCTGCTGGCAGGTGGATAGCCAATAGCCAGAAATTCCAGACTCTGTTACTAAAAGCCATAATTTAGTGTCTGTTAAATAACATTATTGGCAATGTAACTTAATATGGTCTGAGCATTTCAAGAAACTGTATGGTTTGTTTACTGACTTCAGATCATAAAATCCTGCCTTTACCTTTTAATCTTTAGTAAGAATCCTGTCTTCATTTCTCCTGATGCTTTTATTCTTAAAAATCCCCTGGCTTCTCAAAACGGAAGGAATTTCATGACTGTGAAATTTGGAAAGGTTCACAAAGAGCCTCACGCTTTATAACTCATTCTTCTAGTTTCTTAGGAAGGAATGATTATGCTTCTGATGCAATGAAAATGTGTTTAGAAACCAGTCTCAGCTTTTGAAAAAGAAGCTCTTGACTATAATTGTTGGATTTTTTTGGACATGAAACTTGGTGTATAAAGAACTTAATATTTTGATAGCCCCTGAAAGTCTTCAGTTTATCCTCAGAAGAGATACTTCACTTTGTATATACTCAAAGGAGGACCTTCACTTACTACCGAGTGACTGAAATGATGCTGAAATTCTGTGTATTTTATCATGTAAATTGAGTTGCTAAATTTGAATTAATCTGAATAGAATTTGACTTTCATTTTATGTCAGCTCTGGAGGGTTTTGTGGGTAATATAAAACCAGAGAAATAAAGCTGCCTGTGCTGTGTGGTTGTTCTTCCACTAAGCTGCAATAACAGTGGTTCTATTAAATGGAAACCTTGTCTATAGGTGCACTATAATCTTTTATTTTAAACTTTGAGAGGTTAATCACTTGGCCATTTAACTCATGATAGGATAAGTGTGCTTTGTAGATCGAAATAAAAATATTAATGATTATGATTTGATCTGTTCTTTTATTTTTCTATATGAGAAGAAAATTAAATTTCTTTTACTGCCTCAAAAGCATTGTTTATAAATTTATTTCTACTGGTATCATTTTTTTTAAAGTCTTATCTATTCCATGATGTAGCAGTATTTAGAAAATCATTTTCGGTAGAAATAAGAATCGTTTGCCATAAAATTAAAGCTTATATATTGGATTGTTAAGCTTTTCTGTATTTGAGATAGGAACAGCTTTTCCTACATCTCCTGTGTCTCCTACATTGCTGATGGATTCTTTACCTTCTGGGCCATCAGGGAAGTCCCATATTTCATGACAGAGATTTGAAAAAGAAGTGTTTTTGCATTAAATGTGTGGCTAGTTCATGTCCAGGCAAAACTATATAATGAGCATATATATTAGGNTACATCTCCTGTGTCTCCTACATTGCTGATGGATTCTTTACCTTCTGGGCCATCAGGGAAGTCCCATATTTCATGACAGAGATTTGAAAAAGAAGTGTTTTTGCATTAAATGTGTGGCTAGTTCATGTCCAGGCAAAACTATATAATGAGCATATATATTAGGCGAGATCCAGGAAATACTGTCTTTCTTAACCAATTCAGCCTGGTATCTCTCCATCATAACTTTTTTTTTTAACATACACAATCTGCCAATAAGCACTGTTGAAAAGGTGGATTTGAGATTTTTCAGAGGTCTTGCCAGTATACAAATGCCTTTTTTCTCCCATAAGTATTTTCCCTGATCCTCATTTTCTTCAGAAGCTATTCATCTGACCATTCTGTAGCCATGATTGTACCTACGTGTAATTCCAAGTGACCCAAAGAATGGTGGAAAAGAAAAAAGATGTTTTCCCCTCTGTTGAGTAAAGTGTTTCCTCTTTTATTTTCCAAGGTGCATGAAATGTTCTTCCTCCCAGATAAGCAAGACTGGCTGCGTCTCTAAGGCCCCTTCTCCATGACCTCATCGCTAAGGCACTCCCTAGCTGCTCAGTTTGGAATGGCAGCATCCCCCCCTTCACCCCCCCCCCCAGTACAGGCTGCTCTTCTCCCTGCTTCAGTTTACTTATCCTTTAGCATGTCTTCTCCCACCAGAAGGTAAGGGCCACAAGAAGGAGGGCTTTTAGATGCTTTTTGCTCATGGTAAAGTTCCAAAGCCTAGCATGATCCCTGCTGCTGCTGCTGCTGCTGCTAAGTCGCGTCAGTCGTGTCCGACTCTGTGCGAGCCCAGAGATGGCAGCCCAGGAGGCTCCCCTGTCCCTGGGATTCTCCAGGCAAGAATACTGGAGTGGGTTGCCATTTCCTTCTCTAAGCATAATCCCTGGTGCATGGAAAGTGCTCAGTAAATTTTAAGATCTGTTAAATAAGACTGGAAAGATGGACTCTCTTAACATGCTGCTCTCATTTCATGAAAAAATATTCTATGACACTAAATTTTTTTTTCTTAGCGTTTAACTTGTTTAAGTGATGTCAGGGAGATTCTAATTTGAGTCTACTGTTAAAATGATTGAGTCATTTTATAGAGTATGACATGAAGTGAGTGCCGGGTTCATGCCCTTCATCTCAGGAGAAAAAAGACCTACTAATAACAAGCAAAAGGATCAGGGTATACAAAAATGTTGTAATCAAATACAATTCGTTGGATATGTTTATTGTCCTGTAGCTTTAATATCCATGTGTGTATGTATATATTTTAAAATGAAAGACATATGCCTTGTAGAAAATTTGGGAAATATAGGACATTTTTTTAAAAAAGGAAGATAACCATCAATAACTCAGCTACTCACTCAACTCTAGTGTTTTTTCACTTTGTGGTTACATATTTCCCTTTACCAAACTGATAGCTTTTTAAAATTTAAAGGTGCATGTTGAAACTTCCTTGATGTTTCCACTTTGCCCCTACCTAAACAGTGCTGCTGTAGACATCTTTATGTGCCTAAAAATGGGTGAATATTCATGATTCTCTTAGATCAAGTGTCTGAATGTGGCACTAGTAAGTCAAAGGCTATTCATGTGAAGACATAGAGCATTTTTTTTTAAGCCTGTCTAGTGATGTCTTCAGTTACATGCTCACTCCCTAGAATGGCTCTCCTTTGAAGACAAAGAGTATCTGTCAGCTGAATGTGCCAGAATGAACATTGGTGCTGTTGCAAGACCCTGGCACAGCTTTCTGCATCACTTTGCTGCAAGCTGGACTAGCTTGACAGTCAGGGCAGAACACAGAAGTTGGAGAATTAAAAGGGAAGTACAGCCTCAGTGACAGAATCATCACTATTGCGGTTGGTGACACCCTCACTGTTCCTTCCGTTCTTCCATGTCTTGGGGCTAAGTGCAAATTGAACAGAGTATTAGGAAACTTGGATTTCAGTTGTGGTTCTGCCTCAAATTGGCTTTACCGTTGGCAAGTCACTTCCCCTCTCTGGATCTTGTTTTCTTTCATTTGAGAGTGATAAGCAGGAGGGTCCCAGAGGGGAACTTGGTTTGGATCAGTGCTTCTCCATCTTGGCCACACATTAGAATCTTCTGGGGAGTTTAAAAATGACAGACTCCCAGGTCCCACCTGTGGAGATTCTGATGTAATTTGTCTGGTGGCAGGAGGGGACTCTCCAGATGCTTCTGATGGGCCGCCAGGGTTGACAGCCACTACCATGGGTGAATCTAGAGGCTTCTTCAGGTTCTCTTTATTCTGTGGTTCTGTATGTATTTAAATAAACAGTGCTTTTTCCTTTGACCATGTAAAGTCCTTACATGAAAGAAGGACTTTTAAAATTTACTAATTTTCACTATGGAAGCTCCTTAAAAAACTAAAAATAGAGCTGCCACATGACACAACAATCCCATACCTGAGCATGTATCCAGAGAAAACCATAATTTGAAAAGTTACAGTGCACCCCAGTGTTCATTGCAGCACAGTTCACAGTAGCCAAAACATGCAAATAACCTAAGTGTCCATCAGCACATGAATGGGCAAAGAAGATGTGGTATACACACACACACACACACACACACACACACACACACACACACACACTGGAATATTACTCAGCCATAAAAAAGAATGAAATAATGCCATTTGCAACAATATGGATAGACCTAGAGACTATCATACTAAGTTGTGAAGTAAGACAGAAAGACAAATATCATATGATATCACTTATATGTGGAGTCTAAAAAATGATACAGATGGGCTTATTTATGTAACAGAAACAGGCTCACAGACATAAAAAAACAAATTTATGGTTACCAAAGGGGAAAAGTGGGGAGGAGTGATTAATTAGGCTGTTGGATTAACATATGAACACTGGTGGCTCAGTGGTAAAGAATCTGCCTGTCAGTGCAGGAGACCCAGGAGACATGGGTTCGATCCCTAGGTCAGTAAGATCTCCTGGAGGAGGAAATGGCAACCCGCTCCTGTATTCTTGCCTGAAAAATCCCGTGGACAGAGGAGCCTGGCAGGCTACGGTACGTGGGGTTGCAAAGAGTCGGACACAACTGAGCAGCTGAGCATACAACGGCTATATATGTAAAAGATAATCAACAAGGCCCTACTGTATACCACAGGGAACTCTATATTCCGTAATAACCTATATGGGAAAATAATCCAGAAAAGAATAAATACATGCATGTGTATAATGGAATCATTTTGCTGAACATCACAAACACAACGTTGTAAATCAACTATACTCCAATATAAAATAATTTTTTTAGATAGCTAATAGTATGTACCAGAGAAGGCAATGGCAACCCACTCCAGTACTCTTGCCTGGAAAATCCATGGACAGAGGATCCTGGTAGGCTGCAGTCCACGGGGTCACTAGGAGTCAGACATGACTGAGTGACCTCACTTTCACTTTGCGCTTTCATGCATTGGAGAAGGAAATGGCAACCCACTCCAGTATTCTTGCCTGGAGAATCCCAGGGACAGCGGAGCCTGGTGGGCTGCCGTCTATGGGGTTGCACAGAGTCGGACACAACTGAAGCGACTTAGCAGCAGCAGCAATAGTATGTACAGTTACATATTACCTCAAGACATGATTTAGTGACTCGCTAAAAATCCCCAGAGTTTGGAGAGCAGCACAAAGACAAACAAATGGCAAAATTGGCAAGTTCACAAACTTCTTTAACACAGTCAAAGTGTATACAATAATGAATCCAAAATTATTAGACATTTTAATTGAGTTGGGTGATATTTTGTTGATATGCTAACTATTCATTATCTTGGAGGTAGGCCTCTGGCCAGAGAGTTAACAATACCATGATATTTTCCCCAAGTAGGGAGGACCCCAGTTTGCTCATCAGAGTTTAGGGAATAGTATAGGGTGATGGTGAAAAAGGTGATTCTGGTACCCAATTGACCTGAACCAGTTGCCTGCGAGACATAAAGCAACATATGGCTGAAGATAGAGGTTTGATATCATTGAGTTGGTAAGAGTGAGATTGCACCATTCTAAAATGAGCACAGTGGTAAAGGAGCTGCTAAGACTTTGTGGTCCTGTTGGGCAGAGAGAGCCCAGAAAAACGAGCCACGTGGTTAACCGAAGCCTCACCCTGTGAAGTGAGCCTCACGTGTCCCCATCAGAGCTGCTGTGAACTCTTACAGTGCGTGATGCAGCAGAGGGGCAGCTCTGAGCGTTGGATACATGTTCAGTCTACTTATGTTTCAAAAGAAACATATTCAGAATCAGACTACATCTTAGCACCTTTATTATCACCCACCGAGTCCTGGCCATCATCATCTCTGCTTGAACTGCTGTGTCACCTCCAGCCACTGTCTAGCTCCCAGTCCTACTCCAGCAAGCTTGCCCCAACCCCAGGGCCTTTGGGACCCTCTTTCCCCCACCAATTTTTGGATAGAATTATTATTCATACAGCAGGCATCTCTTTATGCATTTGTAGTATGTGAGAATGACTCCCAAACAGGAATGTCTGGTGGACATTTACCTGTTTCTGCCTTGTTTAACCAACTCCTTTTTAAAAATTCAGTTTGCTCTTTTGTCACTTGTACTCTGAAGAAAATATCTTCCTACAGAGTACCATTATAAAATCATGGAGTTTTATTACTCACCTGGGCAGGGAAAGTTACCAGTCGCCACTCTCAATTTGTGCATCTTCCTCCCAGATATTTACCTGACTCACCCCTCCATAGCAGTCCTGACTCTGCTCAGTTGCCCCTTCATCAGTTTTCCCTGGCCATATTAAAAAAAAAACAAAAACCTAATCTGCTCCTTACTCTCTTGTCTTATCCTCCTTTATTTTTCTTCCTAGCTTTCTACCACTACTTGAAATTATTATATTATTTCTTTCAATAATTTACTAGATGACTGTCATGCCTATGAAAATATAAGCTCCACAGTGGCAAGGTTCTTGTCTTATCAACAGCTGTGTTCCTAGAGCCTGGCACTGAAAAGGCGTCTAGTAAATATCTATTGGAAGTATGAGTGGGTAGGTGAATGTCCAGCATGAACCCATCCACAGTTCTCAGGGGCATCGCTCATCTAGGAGACGAAGTGATGACTTTATGTTCCACACTCTTTATTGTCTAATTCGTTGAAGGCAAGATTTAATTTGAGGGATTACACACTTCTTCTCTTGTGCACAGCAAAGTGATTCTTGTCTTGCCAGACCTGTGCTGAGGAATTCACCTGCTGTCTAACCTGAACTTGATCCTTGACAGTCATTGTGTCCTGAGATCTCTTCCTATTACCCTGCCAGTTTTTCTAAGACCTGGATGCCTTCTCCCCCCTCTCCCCGCCCCATTCCTGTAAGCAAACGCATCTCTGTTCTGAGGAACTTTGCTTTGGAGGTTCTGCAAAGTGAGATTTTTAAAGATAATGGATTAGAAATGTCAGCTTGAGAGTCAGCTGTTAATCAAACACAGAAATCTGAGCGAACTACCTGGACACAGTGCCACCTGATGTTTTCAGTGGAAGATGAACATCTGGTAGACTTGATAACTTCCAGGGGACCCAAGTGTTACTTGGAAGGGAATCTTAGAGGTTGACTGTAAACCTTACCTGTATAGTTTATGATGAATCTGTCTCTATAAATAGGAAATAACCAGTGAGATATGAAGGGTTGTGGCCTTTCGGGCAATGAGAGAACCAGGAGAGAAAGTTCAAGTTGTCTCTGAAATCCGGATAACAAGCATCAGGTAAAGCAATTGTTTATTGAAGCAGTTGACAGTTGCTGTAGAATGAATTTCATCTCTTGTGTATTTGCGTACTTTACTTTTTAGCTCTGAAACAATGAAATGATACTGTCTTTATCGGTTTGACTTTATTTCTGCAAAAAATGCATATCCTTACTTTATTCTTCCTTCCCTTCCTAAATGCAGTGATTATGTCCACCTCACTGAGATTAATACTGTTACCTGGCTGTCTTTCCTGCTAGACTGTGAGCTTCCTGGGGGAAGGTGCTGTGTGCACCCAGCCCCTTTTTCTGGGAATAGCTCCAGTGTCTTGAATGACTCCTCATCTGCAGTAATGTTAGCTAATTGTTCTGCTTAATCATGGATGCCACTTGGTGGGAGGTACCTGGAGGTCCGACCAAATGTTTAAAGGAAATAATCAACATCTATAAGGCTCACCTTGCAGCAAACACTAGACCTATGCGCGAGAAGTCCGTTTCCTTCTCACAGGGCCCTGCTCGGAAAAGACGTGAAGTGGTGCTTATTACAGTCCAAAGTCTTGCAGGTGAAAAACTCATTAGTCTCTTCTATGTTCTTGACCTCTCTGACTGTCTTGAAAACCCAGTCACCTAATTCAAACTCGATCCTTTCAAATTAGAAAGTCCTACTCTCTTTGGCAAACCGAAATGACTCGTAATTTGGCTTACTGCTGTCTGAAACGCATCGGCATTCTTTTCTATTGAGGTACCATATTAAGTATATCTGAGCGTCTTACTCATAAAAAGACTTTTGTGTTTCATTAACTTAGTCAGAGTGTGAAAAAGGCATTTCGTTGTAGGGAAGGAGAACAAGCCATTTTCTTTAGTGAAGCTAATTAGAATTCATTTTGAACCAGAGCATAACCATGAAGCTGCTCACTATTTTTATATTTAGCCTTTGAAAAGGTGGCACCTAATTACTACAGTACACTCTGTGCAATCCAGAATAAGTGATATTTTGGCATTAAAGTGAAATTTCTGAGGAGGTTAAGATATTGGAAGAGCACAGGCTGTCACCAGTGCGTTAAAATAATTGTTGTTCATTGACTCATGCAGATATATTCTGCTTCGTTTCCTGTTTGCAGTTGTCACGTTTACCACGGGAGCAATTTAAATAAGAAAACAGAAAAACAGCTCAAACTTTGGCCCTTGATTGATTTTTGGTAACTGAGATGGGGCGTATTTTTAAAAAGGAATAATAGCCCCCAAATAGGCCACTACTCTTTTGGTGACCACAGTGTTGCTAAAACAGATGTGTTACCACACATGTTGACTGACTGGGGTGAGGGGCAGGGGTCCACTGTCACAGCATTCATCCCACTGTGCTGTGCTTCTGGATGAGCCTCAGCCCAGATTCCTTTTCTTTTTTCAGAGGAATGGGCATTTCTGGCGAAGCAGACACTGCCCTTCTGGAGCTAGCAGGCAGTTTAAATAAGATTATCTCAACACCAAGTAGTAATGATACCAAACAGGGCCCTCGGGGGCTTCTGGGCACAAAGCCTTTCCATGCTCCCCATTTCTTTAATTATAGGAAATAGCCTTCATTTATCCTCCACGACCTTCTCTTGAGTTCCAATGTGCAGATTCAAGCTGCCGCTAATTAGGGAAGGGAAAGGATGCAAGACAAGAGAGAAACAAATAGTCGAGAGAAACACTCATACAGCCTTGGGGCAAGGTCCTGGTGCCCCAGAAAAGGATATGCACAATATCTCTGAGATATTCTGTGGATACTGGAACCCCCTCCAGGTGGGAGAAATTAAGGTTTAACAATGGTGTGCTGCCCGCAAGCATGTAGACCCCAGACCAGTTGGACCTGAAGGTTGATGATGCTGACTCCTGTTTACCTCACCACCAACCCATCAGAAGAATGTCTAGGAGCTGATCACAGCCTCTTTGAACCATTGCTATAAAACTTCTCACTGTCTTCTCCAAGTGGGGATACAATTTTTCAAGGCACGAGCCTGTTCTGTCCTGCTTTGCCTGGCGAAGAGATAAAGTTTCTCTTTCCTTCAAAACTCTGTCTCTGTATTTCTATTTGGCACCTGTGTACAGAGAGCCAATATTTTGGCAATAGCAAGCCAATAGTCCAGTGCTGGCCATTTTTTAATATGCTACAGGCTGGGAAAAACTCGGGGTGTGAGAAAAACCCGAGATCACCCAAAACTTGTTAAGTTACCAAGGTCACAGGACAGCTGGGTTCAAGTGCAAGTGGATATGACCTAACCCTCTGCGCCTGCTGGGGCTTTGGAGTCTAGCAACTCATTGATGGACAGCGTCAGACCATGCCTCGGGATTCATGGGCTTAGGGCCAGATAGAAGCCCTGACATCAGTTCTCAGGGAGCAAGGCCTATGGAGCTCTGACAGAAGCCCTTAGAGATGACTGGATAGTAGGTGGGGAGCGTCCAGCAGCCTCTGTGTGAGGGGCATGTGGCTGAGCTCATGCCCTGAGCTCTGAGCTCTGTCTACCCCATGCCATCTCTTCTCCTATCATGGGAGACTGCTGAGGAGAATTCTCTCCCTTTTTGGATAAACCAAGATACCCTTTCTGAAAGTCACCTCTTGTGGTTCCAGGCATATATGTTAAATTCATCACCTTCTTCATTAGAAAGTGCTAGTTGCACAGTTGTGTCTGAATCTTTGAGACCCCATGGACTGTAGCCCGCCAGGCTGCTCTGTCCATGGGATTCTCCAGGCAAGAATACTGGAGTGGGTTGCCAGTTCTTTTTCCAGGGATCTTCTCAACCCAGGGATCAAACCCAGGTCTCCTGCATTGCAGGCAGGTTCTTTCCATCTGAGCCACGTTTTCTTTTTGAGGAGTTCAGCAGATCTTTGCTGGATTGAATAAATACTATAAAGAAGAGAATCAACACTAGTTCTGAACACACAAGGCTCTAAGCACTGAATTAGATGTCTTTCGTACTTCACTCCTTTCATACACCCTGTGAGTTGGAAACTTGCCCAGAGTCACAGATGGACAGAAGCAAAGCTGATATTTTAATTCAGGTCTATATCACTTTCAAGTATCTTGGGAAATGTGTAGGATTTCTTTTACTTTTCATTAATTTTTATATTTGTGTGATTTTTTTTATAAGGAGGGGAACGAAAAGAAGCTTTTTGAGATTATCTGTCTACAGTTTCCCATAAACATTAGATAACTTAATAATTTGCCATTAGTATTAAATTGTATATTTGCAGCAATGCATTTCTTTCATTATATAAGAAATATTTATTATAGACATATAAGGTACAAACTGGCTTCCCAGGTGGCATTAGCAATAAAGAACCCACCTGCCAAAGCAGGAGGTATAAAGGACATGGGTTCAATCCCTGAGCCGGGAAGATCCCCTGGAGAAGAACATGGCAACCCACTCTGGTATTCTTACCTGGAAAATCCCATGGACAGAGGAGCCTGGCGGGCTACAGTCCATGGTGTTGCAAAGAGTCGGACATGACTGAAGTGACTAACCACACACATACACAAAGTACAAACCACTGTGGATTTAATCCATAAGCCAAGCCTTGTGCTCTATGAATATGGTAATGCCTTTGGTTAGTCATTGTCTGAATATTTTGGCTTAAAGAATAGTTTCAGTTCTCAGAGTGACTTACTTCCATTAGTTTAAAATGCTGGTTGTTCTTAGAGAATTGAGTCAGGCTTCTGTCTACTGATGCTATTGAAGTAAAAGGGTCTATGCAGATTTCTACCACTAAATGTTACTTTGAGTTTTATTAATAAATCATTTCCTTTACATTTATCTTACTGTGGTTTTCCTAAATTTGTAATTACTATGAATATTTGCCAAGTAATACAAATCCCATTTACTTGAAAGATATTTTAAGATTAAAATAAAAGAATAAGTCGGTTACTGTCACTGAGAGAATTATAAAAATGTGTGTGTGTACATGCACATATAATGCATAGTTGAGGATTTTAATTGGTCTTAGAAGATGCCTGATCCTCATAGTCCCAGAGCAGTTTTGCTTGTTCATTAAATTGCTACTCCCTTGATTTTAAATAAGATTTTCTTTAATTATGTTCCTGATTTCTCATTCTTAGTATTTCATTCATCTATTTTTAGTATTTCCTTTGGTCGCTTATTTTAACGTTAAGTCCTAGTGTTTTCACTTGTATGATTCTTATAAGTAAATCAGTTCAGTTCAATCACTCAGTCGTGTCCGACTCTTTGTGACCCCATGAATCGCAGCACGCCAGGACTCTCTGTCCATCACCAACTCCCAGAGTTCACGCAGACTCACGCCCATCGAGTCTGTGATGCCATCCAGCCATCTCATCCTCTGTCATCCCCTTCTCCTCCTGCCCCCAGTCCCTCCCAGCATCAAAGTCTTTTTTCCAATGAGTCAACTCTTCGCATGAGGTGGCCAAAGTACTGGTGTTTCAGCTTCAGCATCATTCCTTCTGAAGAAATCCCACGGCTGATCTCCTTCAGAATGGACTGGTTGGATCTCCTTGCAGTCCAAGGGACTCTCAAGAGTCTTCTCCAACACCACAGTTCAAAGGCATCAACTCAGCCTTCTTCACAACCCAACTCTCACATCCATACATGACCACAGGAAAAACCATAGCCTTGCCTAGATGAACCTTAGTCGGCAAAGTAATGTCTCTGCTTTTGAATATGCTATCTAGGTTGGTCATAACTTT
>SJYA01002365.1:2943-89938 GCA_006410615.1 Neotragus moschatus | reverse complement strand
AGGAGAAGAAGGGGTCGACAGAGGATGAGATAGCTGGATGGCATCACTGACTTGATGGATGCGAGTCTGAGTGAACTCTGGGAGTTGGTGATGGACAGGGAGGCCTGGTGTGCTGCGATTCATGGGGTCACAAAGAGTCGGACACGACTGAGTGACTGAACTGAACTGAAGAAACCCAGAGAGTCCGAAACAGGATAAACCCAAGGTGAAACACCCCAAGATATGTGTTAATCAAATTAACAAAGATAAAACACAAAGAACAAATATTAGAAGCAGCAAGGGAAAACAACAAATAACACACAAGGGGATTCCCATAAGGATAACAGCTGATCTTTCAATAGAAACTCTTCAGGCCAGGAGGGAATGGCAAGACATACTTAAAGTGATGAAAGAAAATAACCTACAGCCCAGATTATTGTACCCAGCAAGGATCTCATTCAAATATGAAGGAGAAATCAAAAGCTTTACAGACAAGCAAAAGCAGAGAGAATTCAGCACCACCAAACCAGCTCTCCAACAAATGCAAAAGGATCTTCCCTAGACAGGAAACCCAAAAAGGGTGTATAAACCTGAACCCAAAACAATAAAGTAAATGGCAAAGGGATTATACTTATCAATAATTACCTTAAACATAAATGGATTGAATGCCCCAACCAAAAGACAAAGACTGGCTCAATGGATATAAAAACAAGACCCCTATATATGTTGTCTACAAGAGACCCACTTCAAAACAAGGGACACATACAGACTGAAATTGAAGGGCTGGAAAAAGATATTCCATGCAGACAGAGATCAAAAAAAGCAGGAGTAGCAATACTTATATCTGATAAAATAGACTTTAAAACAAAGGCTGTGAAAAGAGACAAAGAAAGACACTAGATAATGATCAAAGGATCAATCCAAGAAGAAGATATAACAATTATAAATATATATGCACCCAACATCAGAGCACTGCATTTTGTAAGAAATTCACTAACGAGTATGAAAGGGGAAATTAACAATAACACAATAATAGGGGGGAATTTAATACTCCACTCACACCAAAGGATAGATCAACTAAACCAAAAATTAACAAAGAAACACAAACTTTAAATGATACAATAGACCAGTTAGACTTAATTCATATCTATAGGACATTTCACCCCAAAACAATGAATTTCACCNTAAATAAGCAGGGTGACAGTATACAGCCTTCACGTACTCCTTTTCCTATTTGGAACCAGTCTGTTGTTCCATGTCCAGTTCTAACTGTTGCTTCCTGGCCTGCATACAGATTTCTCAAGAGGCAGGTCAGGTGGTCTGGTATTCCCATCTCTCTCAGAATTTTCCACATCAATTTTTTTTCTTAACAACATACACTGTTTTACCCAAATCTCCCCAGGCAAGCTAACCAAAAAGGCCCTTACAATGTGAGCTTATGTCTGCCTGTAGGCCAATGAATTTTTAATTTTTTTCTCTCTGGATGATCAGAATTATCTTGATATTATGTTTTTAATTAACCACAAAATGAAAACACACATTTTCTGAAAGATTTGAGAGATCATTAAGTTTAATTATTTTATTTTATTGATTGAAAAGTATAAGTTAATTTTTTTTTATCAGTGAAAAACCAAAAGCCCCAAGAGTTCCTGGCCTTATAGACACCACAGAGCAGGTAGTAAGTAGAGCTGGGATGTCATCTCTGAAAGATAGAAGACTTCTCAGGGTCAGAACTCTCAGTCATGGCACCCTTGGCGTTTTGGGCCCGGTAATTGTTGTCCTGTTGCTGTAAGCTTGTTGAGAATGCATTGCGAAGCATTTACTGTAGAACCCGGTTCATGGTAAGTGCTGAAGGAATCATTATTAAAATGTTGGCAATTCCCTGCTGATCCAGTGGTTAAGACTCTTGTGCTTCCAATGCAGGGATGTAGAAGTCCAGGGTTCGATCCCTGGTTGGAAACTAAGATGCTACATGCCGAGTGAAACAAATAAATAATTAGATAAATAATAAGAAAAATAATTAGATAAATAATTAGAAAAACACACACAAATAAAGAAGTAAAAAGTAAGCAATATTTTTTAAAATCTGTGATTCTTAAGTATTGACATTGTGCAGTACATAATTCAAGAACCCCTGTGTAGCTGACAGTGGAGACACATGGTATTTATTGAAATAGGAAAAGGATTAAACTAGAAAAATATTTTGTAAGAAAATAATGAAAAAGCATGTCAGTACCCACAAAGGTCTATCTATATATAAGAATTAACCCAGCTGAAGGAACCATGAAGTCTGTCTACCCCAATAGTTGTAAGCAAATATATTTCTCACATCTGAAGCAGGCGCCAACCAAAAGCACTGCAGAAATGGGAGCTATATTTGGAGAGAGTGTTTCACACCATTCTTCCCTGAATGACAGGCTAAAGGAGGAACTGCAGCAACATCCCTGGGAGAGGAGAGCTTCTGAGGTTCTCAGAAGGGGAGGGAGAGCTGGAGCAAGGGAACACAGTGTGAACCGCGCTGATTGTAATAGACAGTGACATTGACATGCTGGGATTTGTTGAAAGACAACCAGAGGGTCTGAAAGAACTGGCAAACTCTCTACCTTTGCCTCAGCCCGGAATAATGATATTTTAATGATTCAACAAAAGAAAANTCCCTGGTTGGAAACTAAGATGCTACATGCCGAGTGAAACAAATAAATAATTAGATAAATAATAAGAAAAATAATTAGATAAATAATTAGAAAAACACACACAAATAAAGAAGTAAAAAGTAAGCAATATTTTTTAAAATCTGTGATTCTTAAGTATTGACATTGTGCAGTACATAATTCAAGAACCCCTGTGTAGCTGACAGTGGAGACACATGGTATTTATTGAAATAGGAAAAGGATTAAACTAGAAAAATATTTTGTAAGAAAATAATGAAAAAGCATGTCAGTACCCACAAAGGTCTATCTATATATAAGAATTAACCCAGCTGAAGGAACCATGAAGTCTGTCTACCCCAATAGTTGTAAGCAAATATATTTCTCACATCTGAAGCAGGCGCCAACCAAAAGCACTGCAGAAATGGGAGCTATATTTGGAGAGAGTGTTTCACACCATTCTTCCCTGAATGACAGGCTAAAGGAGGAACTGCAGCAACATCCCTGGGAGAGGAGAGCTTCTGAGGTTCTCAGAAGGGGAGGGAGAGCTGGAGCAAGGGAACACAGTGTGAACCGCGCTGATTGTAATAGACAGTGACATTGACATGCTGGGATTTGTTGAAAGACAACCAGAGGGTCTGAAAGAACTGGCAAACTCTCTACCTTTGCCTCAGCCCGGAATAATGATATTTTAATGATTCAACAAAAGAAAAAATAGATCTATCTAGCTCCCATTTGAATGGATGAATTAACAGCTTCCTAAAGTGGTTTGATTTTTTTTTTCTAGTTTTCTTGGAAACTCTGCTTGTATGAGCAAGAGGGTAGTACACCATGCAGATAAGATCTCCATTTCACAGAGTCCATATGGCTTGGGGGCGTGGTCAGGCGATGATGGAGCAGACTTCAGGACCAGTTGCAAAACGCGTCATCACCTGAGTAGCTTTAGTACAAAAGGAGTATAACGTCTGTCAAGAATTTCCTGTGGGTCGTGCACTGTCCTCATCTGTCATGTCATTTACAGATTGGCTGCAGTGGGCTAGTGATTACAACCAGACTGGGCAGACAGATCTCTGCTCTGCCTCATAATAACCAAGGGCCCTGCTTCAGTTTCCTCTGATGTAAAATGGGAATAATGGGACCTATTTCATGAGACTCTTGTGAGAATAATGGGGTAATATATGTAAACTATTTATACATATGGTAAATGCTATAAAGGCATTTTATAATTTGATCATGCTAATAATAAAGCAAAGTAATAATATGATGCCAAAATTCATACCTATTTTAATCAAGTCTGTGCTTTTTATCTCTATAACATAGCAAGTGCTTCTGAAGCTAATACTTAGTGTGATCTGTACAGCACAATGATATTAAATTGAGGTCACCCTTAATTTCTAGAACAATGACTGCTAAGATATGTAAAATATCTATTTTTCATTACACTTATATTCATCCACAATTTAGACACTGGCTATAGACTCTCTTAATCTTTGATCTATCTAGGTGAAATCATTAACATTAAAAGATTATATTCTTAGATTATACTTAATACATTTGTCGGTATTTGATGTAGTACTTTGCTTGATTTCATTTATTCTTGAAATTGTACTGCATAGACAAAAAAGATACTATTTATCAGTCTATAGATAGAGCTCAAAGTTTGAGTCCTACCCAAGGCAGGACTGAAAATCACATCTTCTCTTAATTCAAGAGTGTTTTTCCTGTGTTTATATATTGACTTAGCAGTTGTTAAGGTTAAGCACCTACTGTGTGCAGTGTGTTAAACACAGAGAACAAGGTACCACTTTTTTTTTCCTAAAGCAGGTTCCCATCTGGCAAACAAGAAGGCCTCATCTATGTGTGATATTATTAGAATGAACAGAGTGTGTAGGAACACCCAGGAATGATTAAGTGGGCCTGGAGATTTGAAGAAGGCTTGTTAGAAGAGGTGACATTTTAAAGCAGAGTTGTGAGGAAAGGAGCCGATATGAGCACTTTAAGCAGAGGAAACCATTTATTTGATTGTTGAAGGCGTGTGGGCCCGAGTGACAAGCAGGTGGCTTGTTTGGTGAGATGAGATCAAAAAATAGATTGACGCTCAGGGAAGGACACTAGGAAGTTGGACATTCTTCTGTCGGTGTTAATCTTCCTTCTCCCTGTGATGAGGAGTGTATGTAGGAGACACTGGTTTTAGACAGTGTTAACTATGAAGCTGATAACAATAGTCCAGAAATTTCAGAAATAAATTTGAGAAACTGGTGTCTGAATGAGGATGGACTAAACAAAAAAATGACAGTTTTGGATGGGTGATTGATGAATGATATTCTAAAAAGGAACACAAGCAAAAGAAGTTTGGAAGGCAAGTGTGAATTTAGTGTTGGGCATGTTGCAATTGAGATCCTGGAGGCAAGGCACGTGGATGTTGCTGCTGATGTATCTCTGAAGGTTGAAACTATGGATGGGACCAACACTGGGCGAGGTGTAAGGGAGACAGAACAGAGGGCAGATGGCGCAGCATTTGGGGGGCTTGGTAGTGGAAAAGAACTTTTGGATTAGAATAAAGCCAAATTAATTAAAACTATGGAAACCTACGAATGAGAGAATTTCAGTAAAGAGGTACATAGTACCAGATGTTGTCAAGAGGCTGAGGCTGTTTTATTTGATGTGTGATGATGCACTTGGACCAGAAGATGTCAAAGTTCCATCCATTTAACATTCTGGGCCTAAAATTGGGAGTTTTCCCTAGATTCTCTCAAGGGCAAAATATAATTTTAGGTAAATTGGCCAATCTGGAGAAACCCTTTAATCTGCAAAACCATCACTAGAAGCCTTTTCCCCGTATATGGGTACGAATTTGGTACTACCGTTTCTAATCCTGGCATTTAAATCGCCAGAAAGAGAAGTGTTAATGGTTGATTATATAGAATATATGGAATTCAGAAGACTCTAAATTTGACTTCTAAACCGTAGGCATACAGGGTTGGGATTATTAAAATGAGGGCAGTGCACAGTCATCATATTAGTATTTGGATGCCAAATCATGATGGAAATAAATGTCTGGAGAGGTATAAGAATGTTTGTGTGTGTGTGTGTGTGAGAGAGAGAGAGAGAGAGAGACAGAGAGAAAATAGATCACTATGATGGTGCTGGCAGTGCCTAGGTTTCTATGTAGGTCTTACTAGAATGATTTCAACTTAGCCATCCTTTCCAGACTCACAAAGATACAAACTCATACTGTAGGATCGTCATCATTTGAATGACCATTGTTAAGGCTGTCACAAACACTGGCATTTCTGCAACTGTTCCTTTTTTTCTTTTAGCAAAAAGAGGTTGATAATTTGGGGTCCTCTCGCATCTGCAGCCAGTCTGGCTTTGGGACATTGAGTGGAGTCTTCACATTACTGTCATTGTGCACAGTATCATTTGTTGACAGCTTCAGAGAGGGGGAAGCCATGCTTTGCTCAAGCTGGAACACACCATTCTTAATGGATAAAGAGATGTGGAGGCAAAAATCTAGTCATTGGCACTTTGCAGGCTTTTAATTAACTCTCCCCTCTCCTTTTGGAGAAGGAAACGGCAACCCACTCCAGTCTTCTTGCCTGGAAAATCCCATGGACACAGAATCCTGGTGGCCTACGGTCCATGGGGTTGCAAAAGAGTCGGACAAGACTGAGCGCCTCAATAACAACCCCTCTCCTTAAAGAATAGAAACATTTCCTAGCTCGTCCGCTGCCCAGTTGCCACTCAGTTTTAATTGCCATTAGCTTTGTTGGAGATGATTCAAAGCAGAAGACAGAGGTTTCTGCACTCAGAATTTTGCAGGGTGGATGATGTTGGTGTTAATAGGTGGGAAAATGCCTTTTCAGGTTATGCTTGCAAATCGTGTAACAGGGATGAGCAGCTCTTTTTTTTTTTTTTTGTATCTTTACTGGTGGCCTCTGACCTGAATCGCCCAAGTCTCTGTTCCCTTTGTGCTTCAAGTAGCAGTTGCCAACATTCTCCACTGGATTCAGAAGTGAGCCAATTAGGTGATGTGTACAAACCGAGAAAACTTGACCTTCACTCATTTCCTCCATTGCCCCCCAACCTCGTCACCTTTTGTTTCCCTTTATAATCCCTGATCAGAACAAACACCCATCTCCATCAAGCATGTCTCTGTTGCGGTGTAACCTTGTTAATTTATTACAGGTTTGTTCAGGATGTTTTCCACCTGCAGTCTTACTGCCTTATCTTTTGCATGTGCGTGTGCTCAGTTGCGAAGTCCTGTCTGACTCTGAGACCCCATGGAGCCCGCCAGGCTCCTCTGTCTGTGGGATTCTTTAGGCAAGAATACTGGAGCGGGTTGCATTTCCTCCTCCAGGGGATGATCCTGACCTGGGGATCGAAGTCACATCTGCTTCATTGGCAGGCAGGTTCTTTACTATTGAGCCACCTGGGAAGCCCCTGCCATATCCTTTCATAAAAATTAATTAGACCTTTGTGTTTGGAATTTGATAGAAAGGGAATCATTCTAGTACCTGAAATAATAGAACCTCATATCTAAAACTTTCACACTTGTGTTTCTGAGATTTCCTATAAATAGATCAATTTAGTTATATTTTCACCTGTCTCGTTAACCGTTTATGTTTTTTCCTAATTGCACTTAAGAAATAAATTTAGGAGGTTACATAGCACTTCTAAAAGTGAAACAGAAGGAGAAACTATTACAATTCACTGCACATAATATGGATAGCTATTATTTTGCAAAACTTGTGTTTTATTACAAATCCACCTGTGTGTATGAAAGGGCACAGTGGATTTAAAAGCCAAGGTCTTAGATAATACCCCAGTGACTCATCATGGTTTTCCTCTATAAAAATGCCTGCCACGTCCAGCCTTGTGACCCTGTGTAATATCCACAGAGCAGGCTAATAATACCTGATGCAGCCAAGTGGTTTGGTAATAGAATCTCACACAGAAAGGCTTCTAGGTAAAGGAAAGTCTTCCCAACTCAGAGGCTAGTCTTTCCTGAACTGAAGCCAGGAAGCTCTCTAGCACTCTCCTCTACTGAGCAGAGGTGTGTAGTTTTTATCAGGGGCAGAAGGCTGTGTGTGCACACTGGAGAAGCATCTCCAGCAATTTTATCTTCTCAGTTCTGTTCAGTTCAGTTGCTCAGTCGTGTCCGACTCTTTGCGACCCCATGAACTGCAGCACGCCAGGCCTCCCTGTCCATTACCAACTCCTGGAGTTCACTCAGACTCACGTCCATCGAGTCAGTGATGCCATCCAGCCATCTCATCCCCTGTCGTCCTCTTCTCCTCCTGCACCCAATCCCTCCCAGCATCACAGTCTTTTCCAGTGAGTCAACTCTTCGAGTGAGATGGCCAAAGTACTGGAGCTTCAGCTTTAGCATCGTTCCTTCCAAAGAAATCCCAGGACTGATCTCCTTCAGAATGGACTGGTTGGATCTCCTTGCAGTCCAAGGGACTCTCAAGAGTCTTCTCCAACACCACAGTTCAAAAGCATCAATTCTTTGACGCTCAGCCTTCTTCACAGTCCAACTCTCACATCCATACATGACCACTGGAAAAACTGTAGCCTTGACTAGACGGACCTTAGTTGGCAAAGTGATGTCTCTGCTCTTGAATATGCTATCTAGGTTGGTCATAGCTTTTTTCCCAAGGAATAAGTGTCTTTTATTTCATGGCTGCAGTCACCATCTGCAGTGATTTTGGAGCCCAAAAAATAAAGTCTGACACTGTTTCCACTGTTTCCCCATCTGTTTCCCATGAAGTGATGGGACCGGATGCCATGATTTTCGTTTTCTGAATGTTGAGCTTTAAGCCAACTTTTTCACTCTCCTCTTTCACTTTCATCAAGAGGGTTTTTAGTTCCTCTTCACTTTCTGCCATAAGGGTGGTGTCATCTGCATATCTGAGGTTATTGATATTTCTCCCGGCAATCTTGATTCCAGCTTGTGTTTCTTCCAGCCCAGCATTTCTCATGATGTACTCTGCATATAAGTTAAATAAGCAGGGTGACAGTATACAGCCTTCACATACTCCTTTTCCTATTTGGAACCAGTCTGTTGTTCCATGTCCAGTTCTAACTATTGCTTCCTGGCCTGCATACAGATTTCTCAAGAGGCAGGTCAGGTGGTCTGGTATTCCCATCTCTCTCAGGATTTTCCACAGTTTACTGTGATCCACACAGTCTCCTATGAAGGAGCAAATGGGGAGACTGCCATGGTTGTCCAGTGGCTGAGACTCTGAGCTCCCAATGCAAGGGGTTCGGGTTCCATCCCTGGTCAGAAGTAGATCCCACGTGCCACAAGAAAAAAATGTGTCACATGCCATAACTAAGACCTAGTGTGGCCAAATAAATAAAAATAAAATGTTTTAAAGGAAATGGAATCCAGAATCTCTGGAGCCCTGTGAGTACCATTGGTGGAACCTGGAGTCCAGGTGAAAGGCTCTGTGCCTTCATCTCCAAGCCAGAGGAACAATGAGATGAAGGTTATGTCATTGGTGTCATCATCCTGAAAGCATCTGGGAAAATGGAAGTGAAGAGCCTATGACAGAACCAGGGGACAAGAAGGAAGTTTGTCGACTTGAAGCCAGGACCCCTCTGGTCTCTCCAGGCTGTGTTTTTAGTAATAACCTTGTAAAGAAGCACTGTTGTAACACTGGAACCACACTCTTAATTATCCACAGTTTTAATTTCTACCTTTGTTATTCTATTTGCTGAAGATCATTGCTTAGTAAACAGTCTGCAGTTCACTGCATGGTCTGTGATCACTTTCTCCGCCATGGCTTTGTAAATGCAAAGTTGAAAGGGTTTTCCTCATGGATTATCAGCAGGTTTACCTGTTGTTGCCTCCCTGGGTTGATGTCCAGCTGAGCCAGAGAAGCTGGCCCGCTGCAGAGAGGTTTCTGGATCATGTCTGTAAACACTGTCACTTAGGTAGGAATTTCCCAGTGACAGGGTCAATGTGACATCATCCATTTCACCCTGACTAGGAAGATGGCAAGCCTCCAAGTGTTCCCTGGTGGTGTTGGGTAGGGGTGGCTGTATGACTGAGTACCTGTGCTGAAAGCTGAAGTTTTTATTGTCATCGTTCTTCGCGGACTTGCAGCATGCCAGGCTTCCCTGTCCTTCTCTGTCTCCTGGAGTTTGCCCAAACTCATCTCCATTAACTTAGTGATGCTCCTGGAATTTGCTCAAACTCATGTCCATTGAGTCGGTGATGCTGCCCAACCATCTCATCCTCTGTCATCCCCTTCTCCTCTGCCCTCAGTCTTTCACAGCATCAGGGTCTTTTCCAATGAGTCAGCTCTTCACATCAGGTGGCCAAAGGATTGGAGCTTCAGCATCAGTCCTTCCAATGAATATTCAGGGTTGATTTCCTTTAGGATTGACCTGTTTGACTCCTTGCAGTCCAAGGGACTCTCAAGAGCCTTCTCCAACACCACAGTTCAAAAGCATCAATTCTTCGGTGCTCAGCCTTCTTTATGGTCCAATTCTCACATCCATACATGACTACTGGAAAAACCTTAGCCTTGACTAGATGGACCTTTGTTGACAAAGTAATGTCTCTGCTTTTTAATATGCTATCTAATATATCTAATATGATGCTATTACTTGATAATAGATACACAGTATTGGTGGTTGTCACTTTGGACATTGTAGAAGAGGAAAATACTACTTCTTTCCATCAATGAAAAGATTCTGGAATCCATTTTAGAACTTCATCTCCAGTTTAAGATGAATATCCCTCACCTTTTTCTTCTGAAAGAAATGCAAGTGTTGATAAATACGAAGACTAGAACATAATTAGCACACTATGGAGTAATGGAAACAGTATTTTCATAGAGAAGTAAAATTGAGATAGCAGCTGGGGACTCCCAGTCCCTTGAAGTCTCCATGGTGAAGATTTGAATCATCATTCTCATCATCTAAACCATTCAATCCTTCTCTGGAATTTTTTGAGCTTTCCAAGGAGCTTATATTTTCATGGTTGACCTTTGATGATGTCACTGTTATACACCAGGGTGATCCAAGCCTAATCAGGCTTCTGCCTCTCTCCCTTCCTTCCCCTCTCTCCTCCCACCTCCTCCCCAAGATGAAGACCCTACCAAAACATATCCCTCACCTGCCTGTCACCACACACACTCACATGCACACCATCCTACTCTTAGTGTACAGGATTTTTCTGAAAATCTGTGGGCTCACATCACGTACTGTATGGTTCAACGTTGCATTTTAGTTAGATATTTTCGTTCTTGAAAGGTTTTCTTTTTTTTTAACTTTGGCAGTGTGGGTAGAGTGACATGCCTTTCTCTTTGCCATCATGTCAGTCACTCTTGGGTATCACCCTGTGTTCACACCTGCATCTTTGGTCCCTGATTTTTCCACCTGCTTTGCTGAAATAGATACTGCCTCAGAAGTCAAAATAATCCATACTAGCCCTCTACTTTCTTATGTGGTTTCTCAGCAAACATCTCAGGAGCCCCACCTCCTTAATTTTGGTGTAAGACATGATCGCATGGTTCCTGTGGTGGCTGGGTACAAATTTGACCATCACTCACCAGGAGTTTCTCTGTCTTCATTTTTCTCCTGGCTCCTCTCCACTGCCCTTCTTTCTTCTACAGCTGCTCCTCCAGAACAGTGCATTTATCTCCTAGCTTGTTGCGGGATGGTTTTGTCTCTTACCTGGAGCTTTTTTTAAAAAAAATGCAAAATTGTATTAAAACTATAAATAGTAAATCTTAGGATTAATTTTCAGTTTAGCTGTGTAAAGAGGGGCAAACCTACTGGGATGCGGACATGAGGAAGCAAAGGAATGAATCCCCAAAAGGATACATATCAGGAAAAGAAACTTCTATTAAACTTCTATTAGGCCATCACAGAATAGATATTTTTAAGGTAATGCTAAAAGAACTCTGTCCTTGAGTTGTTAAAAGGAAACAACTGGAAAAATAATTTGATGTGCTTCCAGGGCCAGTCTCTGTTGGCTGAGGTGAGTGGGTCAGAAGTGCAATAAAGCTTTTTGAGGTTTCTAACCTTGACTTTCATGTCAAACCCAGTCCTTGTGAAATGGGAAGGAGGAAAACACACATCAAACTGCCCTCCATTCATATAAATGTTCAACACTCCTGAATCTCTTTTCAATGTAGGGCATCCACACCTGTGTTTTTCACACTGTTATCAGCTGTACCTTTGAGAGCCCTAAGAATGAAGCATTTCATAAAAGAATTATTTATGCTTATTCCTCCGGAATGTTTTTCTAAACTGCTGAATTTCTGCAGGATTCAGTTCCGGCACTTTCTGAAGCATAAAGAAGGTATCGCAATGATTTCAGACAATAGTCAGCACTTACATCCATTCCTGGAATGGTCTCCAGGTCCTTTTCTGGCTGAGGTGTTATATCCTGGTGCAGGCAGTTAACCCAGTCCCAACAGCCAGCTGCCTGACAGTGACTGGAAGATGCCATTGATCTTAAGAGATGTGACTTCAGAGAAGTTGAAAAGTGAAAACAGTGCATCCGTGCAGCAGACATCCCTGCAGTCTTTGTATCTAACAGTGTATACTCTAGAAATTCCTTTGTAACGGTGTACTTTTGAATACTGTNTAACAGAAAATCCAAAATAGCAGAGCTTAATCCAGTAGAAGCTTCTTTGTCATGGCAATGAACTGTAGATTTGTACTATCCAGGGTGATTCCAGCAGCTTCGTGATTTTTAGGGACCCAGTCATCTCTTAATATTGTAGTGTCAGCATCTTTTAACACATATTCTGGGGCTGCTCAGACTACCTTCTGGGACCTGAGGAATACCCATGGGGACCATTCAGAAGTCAGCTGTTATCACTTTTGCTGACACTTGACTTGGGCCAGCATCAGGCTTCAAAGGAGGCAGAAATATGTTGTTTCTCTTCACAGTGGCCATGTGCCCAGCTAAAACAAAAAAGATGCAGTTGAGTTTACTATTTAATTGCTTTCCTTTACTTCACTGTTTTTTAATGCAGCTCCTTCCGAGCAAATTCCTCCTAAGGTTTTAATCAGTAATTCTAAAGCAAGAGAGAACATTCTTTTGTCAGACTACCATTCTAATACGAGCTAGACAGAGTTCAGGTTCTTTCCAGCCAGTTTCTCCTTCAGGATGGCGTTAAGCGTCCCTAAAGTGTGATCATTCTGATCACATAATAGTTTGGTGTTTCCGTCCCTTTCCCTCCCATGGAATGAGAAGCAGAAATCAGGGTTATTACTCAGGTGAGTTACAGGGCACAGATGGCAGGAACAACTGATATGCAGTGAACACCTACTGTGTGTCAGATGCTTTACAGATGTTAATATGATGATCTTTAAAATTCCCTGAAAAGTGGATTTTGATGTCCCAGTTTGTGTATGAGTATGTGGAGGCCCCCCAAATGTAAATGATCTGCCCACAGTTACCCAGCTAGTTAAATGGCAAAGCTGATGTGTGAACCTCCTCCGATGGGCCTCAGAGCTCATCCTCATTCTCTTAAACCACCTTGGTCCCCCAGGGAGGGGTGCTGCCCACCACTGCTGAGACTCACTGGGGCAAGCTTTGGATACCAGCCTGAGGAATTCAGAATTAATCTCGTAGGCATCTACATTTTCCTGTTGATTAAAATAATGTCTGCAAAGCAGCCATCATAAAAGGTATAAACGCCATGATTACAGAAACATTCTTATAGTTCAGCTGGTAAGTGCTGAAATGAGGCACTTTTTCTCTAGGGAGGGTCACTGACCTGCGATAAGAAATTAGGTGATACCTGGAAGAAAAAATAGTGTAATGGGCTTTTTGAAAGGAAATATATAAAAACTTGGCTGATTTTTAAGTTAAGGGCAAAGGCTATTTTAAAAAGTCATTTATTAGCTACTGTACAACCAGTATTTCAAAATTTCAAAGCAGATGTGTTTTTGTAGTGTTGAAAGTTATAAGCATTGGGGGAAAAGAAAGGAACATAGAAATAAGAAATTAATTTTTAGGGTAGAAACAGATTATTAGCCTCTTAGAATAATATGAAAGAAAGAGTAGGAAAATAGGGAGAGGGAAGGTTGGGGTAGAAAAAGAAGAGGCACTAGAAGGAAATATGCAATAAAAAAAGAGTAACATTTTCCAAAGCACAAACTCCATAGTCATGCCCTGTTCAAAAGGGTTGTTGACTTAGTACTGTTGTAACAAGGAGATGGCTGTTTTGTTTCAACTACACAGTGGTAGTTTATGTCTACACTTCAGCATAGAGAGCAGTGGCAGCTGTGACCACCTGCTATAGTTACCTCTCTTTAATACTTGCAAGAGTTATTCTGTGTTTCAGTGTGACATCAGAAGGAGTGCGTTGAGATTAACCAAGTACTATTGACTCATTGGAAAAGACTCTGATGCTGGAAGGATTGGGGGCAGGAGGAGAAGGGGACGACAGAGGATGAGATGGCTGGATGGCATCACTGACTCGATGGACGTGAGTCTGAGTGAACTCCGGGAGTTGGTGATGGACAGGGAGGCCTGGCGTGCTGCGATTCATGGGATTGCAAAGTCAGACACGACTGAGCGGCCGAACTGACTGATCTGTACACATTTGGACCTTAGCAGTTCACTTAAGTATATTCCTTTACTTGCTAAACAGGAAAGTATACATTACTAAGCTGGTAACCATATTTACATAGAGTTCATCTGTAGTACTAATTAGTTTGATGTTGATGTACTCCTTTTGTGTGTACACACACACACACCCCTCTATGAACTGAAAGCAAGCTGGCCTTAACAATGATAGCAATATTTAGGAATTAAGGCAAAAGCACCGACAGGGATAAGGACTAATGCTCTTTATTACTAACAGGAACAATTTACTAAGAAGACATTATAGTCACGGCTGTGTGCTGTACTTACACTATAGATTCTAAGTAATGAAAACTTAGTGGCCTCACTATAAAGGCTTCAGAAGATTTCCAAATTCCTTCATGAAAAATAAGTAGATCAAGCAAAATTAAGTAGAAGGATATAACAGATTTGACATATCTGCTTAGTTTGTAGAGAGCACAGACATCCTGGAGAAAGCATATTTGGAAGAGTGGAATGGAGCTGGGGAGAAGTGATGAGACCCTGGTTGGCTGGAGTTTAAGGAAGAAAAAAGAAGAGATTTGTAGCAAAGGGTTGTAATGAATAATGGGCCTTTGGAGAGAAATTCTAGTTTCCTAGAACTGTCATAACAAATTACCCTACTGGGTGGCTTAAAGCAACAGAAGTGTATTGTCTCTTGGGTTCTGGAGGCCAGAAGTGTATAATCAGGGTATCAGGAGTGCTGTGTTCTCTTGGAAGGTTCTAGGGGAGACTCCTTCCTTGCCCTTCCAGCTTCTGGTAGTTCCAGGCATTCTGTGGCCTGGCCCCAGCCTTTGCCTCCATCTTCACACAGCCTCCTCACCTGTATGTTTGAGTCCCGGTCATCTCTCTGCCTTTCCCTCCTAGGAACATCTGTCATCTCAAGATCATCTTTCATTATATCTGCAAGGACCTTTTTTTCTAAATAAAGTCACATTCACAGGTTCCGAGGGATAGGACTTGGACCTATTTTCTTAGAAGCCACCATTCAACCCACTACAGAATCAACAGAGGATTTTTTAAACATTTATGCAGTTTCACAGAATGGATACCTGCTTGAAACCTATCAGAGAGAATTCAGTAAAGATTCAGATTACTTGTTCAAATTTTTTTTTAAATTTGGAATGATGGCTGTCCTTGTTTTTGTCATTTTGCTGATTTTGTGCTGAGTCTAAAACACAGGCTAGCTGTCTTCTCCTATCTGTTGGTAACTGGCTTTCCTTTCTGTTTGTCCTGCTTGCAAATGGCCCCCTGGGAGAATCGTGGCACTCCCCTCACTCCCTTATCTTTCAAACTCCGTTAGCATCAAAACTCACTTGGGAAATCCCTGGTGGTCCAGTGATTAGGACACTTTCATTGTTGGGCTCTCAGCTGAGAAGACTTTAAAAGCTGGGGTGACCTGATGGCTGAGACAGACTGACATCATCTTTACTCGTGTGTTTGGTGGTCGTGTTGGTTTGCTGTGGAGAACTCACCTGGGATGTCAAACGGAGCACCTCCATAAGGCTTCTGCATGAAGTCTAAACCAGACTGGTTTGGGATCCTACACAGTGCAGTGGCAGGCAGGCCTCAAGAGCAAATATCACAGGGAGTGAGGCACTTTTTAGATCTAGACTTGAAAGTTGCAGAGCTTCTATAATATGACACTCTACTGGTAGACAGGGTCACAAAGGTCTGCCCAGGTTCGAGGGAAGAGCCGCAGACCCCTCCTCTCCGTGGGAAGAGTACAGGGTCACATTGTGAGAAGAATCTATGATATGGGAGATATCGTGATGATGTATTTGTAAAATATGGTCTACCACCGTGTCTAGCCACGTTCTGCCAAAATTCATCTTCATTTAAGCCAGTCAGTCTTTTCACCTCTGTGTTCTTTGGGCTGATTCACAAGTCTACCCTAGTTTATGCAAAATCTTTACTAGAACTGTCCACGACCATCTTCTCTACTGATCAGAAGCCTAAGCGTCCTTTAGTATCAACTCAGCGCTCGGCTGCTACAAATCGACTTGATGGAAAAAGTGAAAGTGTTTCTGTTTTTTAAGGTCCATTTTGTTTCTGTAGTTGGCAAATTTAAGAGAAATATAATTATAGACGCTGGAATTGTTTTCAGAATGCCATACCACTTGTATTTAGCTTTGTGTTTGCTCTGCAAGTTCCCTCTTTTAAAGGATAAAACTGTATTTGATTTTGCTTCCTGGAAAAAGAGTTATCTCTGGATGTCCTTTGTCTTGCGGAAGCACAGATTGAACAGATATTTCAGCATATATAGGATGACTCCAAATATTCTTTTCAACTCTTTAGGAGAAAGTGATAGAACTTTAGATCAGAGAAACAATCATCTGCTAAGCTGAAATCATTAAAATGGTCAACATTAAGGAGTCATTGTTGGTCATGTGTTTCTGATCATGTCTAGGAATGAATTGGGTGCATTTGACTTGACTTTGGATTCTATATAAATTTAAACATGATTCGCATTTGGGGTAGTCTGACCTATACTATGTGATACTACTTACTAAGAGATAGAAATTAGGTATTGTGTGCAGAGATGGACATGGAGCACTTATAAAATCTGTTAAGTTGCTTCCTCACTATACTTTCAAAGAGCATATTTTTCATCTTTGCTCAGTCTTCATTTATGCATGTTTTAGTAAAGCTTTAGTTAGTTGCTTTTGTAGCTTTCATATATGCCTAGGAAGATATCAGTCGTGTGAGGGATTTGTACTGTACTGCTTGGTGCATATACGTGTGAATTATGTGTGCACACTCGGTCACACTGGCAGAACTGCCGTGCGTCCACATCCAGCTGTGTATCCATTCTCAGGGATCTCTGCCTTTGGGCAAAAAAGAAGGGACAAATGGAAGTTTATAACAAAGCTTTCCTCCGATGGCATAGCTTTCCTAGTGATCACTGTCCTCATTCCCCTTTATATACGCACATGTCTTGTCTTTAAAAAACTTTATTCATTTATTTATGTATTTAGCCATGCCAGGTCTTAAGCTGCAGCATGATCTTTACTTGCAGCTTGTGAACTCTTAGTTGCAGCATGAGGGATCCAGTTCCCCAGCCAGGGGTTGAACCCAGGCCTCCTGCACTGGGAGTCGGGAGTTTCAGCCACTGGACCACGAGGGAAGGCCCTGCTCATTTGTCTTTTATAATGCTGTGTCTTCTTTGGTTCAGCACCTCTTGTAACTTCAGCTTTGTAACTTCCAGACAAGGCAGAGCCAAAATTGATCACTGAAACCAACACCATCAACATGTAACTCAAATCCACTGATAGTTCTGGAGTAGAAAAAGAAGAGGAGGAAGGCAAGAAAAAGATTTAATTTAGGATCCAGACTGTGGCCTTGAACATAAGGCATTTTCAGCGAGTTATTAGATTGGTTTGGGGTTATGGTTATTGATTTTTCCTGCTTATGGTAAAAAGTCAGTATCTAAGGGTCTCATTTCCTAGTTGTAAAAATTCAAAAGAATTGGTTATTTCTCTCTGCTTTTGGGGTTGTTGAAAAATCACATTATAGCATAAGGAGGAATTATGTTAAGCACCCTTATTGGATTCATCATCTTTCATGAACCATTCTGATAGTTCATTAGGAGTATGCCTTTTACTGTGTCCTGAAAGTCAGAAAACATAAGGTAAGCTTATTTTCAGAGCACATAAGTGTATCAGGAGAGAGTCTAAAAGATTGTAAACACAAGAAAATGTTGCTATGTATATGCATATATATATATATATTTTTTTTTTCAGATTCACTGTTGTACCCATTACTTTAATGTAGAGATCCTTCCCCTGATTTTGAAGAAAACCATACTTAATGTGCTATTTGCAAGTGGCTCAATAGTTAAGAACCTGAAATATAGGAGACACTGGTTTGATCCATGAGTGGGGAAGATCCTCTGGAGGAGGAAATGGCACCCCACTCCAGTATTCTTTCCTGGGAAATCCCATGGACAGAGGGGCCTGGCGGGTTTACAGTCCACAGGGTCGCCAAGAGTCAGACACGACTGAGCAACTGAACAACAACAAAAAAAACCTAATATACTCCTTAACCACATTATCTTGTGTCTTGACTTTGCAGACACCACGCCCTACCCCCTTGGTTAGGTTCATTTTTTCCCTTCTGCACCGAGTTAGAAAGGCCAGGAGGAAGAGGGTGGGAAGTCAGGATCAGAAGCTGCCAAGCTGAAGCTTGCTTTTGAGAAGCAATTGGAGTTCACTTTCTTTGGTATAAACACAGAATTACACGTTGACAGTAAAAGACTAGTGAATGCAGAATGACCATGAGTTTGAAGACCCCTGGGGCATGAGTGGAATAGTTGACAGTTTTGAAATTAGGCAGAATTCTCCAAAGGGGGTAGAAATCTAAAAGAAAACCAAAAGCTTTTCAGTTCCATTGATATTGAGTGGGACCGAATGCAAATATTAGTGGAGAAATCATTTAAGTGGTTCTTTATACTCACATAAAAATTGCCTGTCTCTAAAGGAACAATCAGCTTTAGAAAACACAATCTATTCTCTAAATTTAGGTACATATTCCCTCTCTCTCTTCCTCCTCCCCCTCACCCTCTTTGTCTCATACAGAGAGAAAGAGAGAATAATTTAGTTCTTACTTTGTTCTAAAAAGTTTTGAACCTCACAGACTTCTTTTTTTGCTTATTTTTTCTACATTATGCTTTTAGGTGTTTTTTTCCAGTAAAATTTGAAAGATAAAAACTCAACTCCTTTAGCAGGGAAGTCTCCTGAATCTAAAGTTTCTAAATATGAAACACAAAAGAAATCCCTCCAGTGCTAAGATCTAGTTGACAAGGCCCTTTGCTTACCTCTGTCCAGTTGAAGCGAAAGCTCTTCAGGTGCTTCTACTGGGGCAGCATAGGTTTCCTTTTGGTCTGTTCTGGTGGCTCAGATGGTAAAGAATCTGCCTGCAATGCAGGAGACACAGGCTCAACTCCTGGGTTGGGAAGATCCCCTGGAGAAGGGAATGGTAACCTACTCCAGTATTCTTGCCCAGAGAATCCCATGGACTGAGGAGCCTGATGGGCTACAGTCCATGGGGTCACAAAGAGTTGGACATGACCGAGCGACTAAGCACACACACGCAGGCTTCTTCCTTTTGTCTCACAGTGTTTCCAGATGTCTATCCATAGACAAAAGAACTGTTCCCTTTTCTGTGATGCCTTTTGCCTAGAGTGAGTTGCTTGGCAGATGAAGTTAAGAAGGGAGCTCAGAGAAGACACAGAAAGAAAGCAGAGGAAATTTGCCCTGCTCAAAATAACAGCTCAGCTAACATCTACACGGCATGGGCTTTAATGACCGATAGAGCTATTTGTAAAATAGAATTCCCCAGATGCTGACATGCCCTTAGCCCAGACCTGCTTTTCTAGTCTTTGAGTGTTACAGCTGTTCCAGAAGTAATGGCTCCTTGCCCTTGACAGTGTGTGTATCCTTAGGGTCAGTGTTAGGGTTAGGGGCTGACAGCCATGAAAGCCATAGACAGAGCAGCAAGTGATCCAGATAGTTGAGACTTAGGGCTGTGTTGGCAGCACCGTGACTCAGGATGGCCACTTACCCAAGGGTAATATTTTAGAAATCCTGTGAGCTTTCCTGCTGGTTCAGACAGTGAACAATCTGCCAGCAATGTGGGAGACCTGGATTCGATCCCTGGGTGGGAAAGGTCCCCTGAAGGAGGGCGTGGCAACCCACTCCAGTATTCTTGTCTGGAGAATCCCCCATGGACAGAGGAGCCTGGCAGGCTGCAGTCCATGGGGTCGCAAAGAGTCGGACACGACTGAGCGACTAAGCACACAGCGGTTGCTCGGTGGCTCAGTGTGGTTGTGGTTGTCACCAGGGAGGTCCCACAGTCAGATGAACAGATCTCAGTTGGTAATCACACTGCTCATAGGTAGCCTGGGGACTGTTCCACCCATGGCGGCGCCCCCTGCCCTCTGAGAGGTTCCTGATGACCCCCTGTGCCAGCCTCCCTGCACCTTCTTCCTAAGTCCACTTCCCCTTCTGGGCACGCATGGCTTCTGTATCCCTCTCCCCTATCACAGGCAGGGTCAGCCTGTCTGGATGCCTATGTCTAAAGCCCTCCACAGAGCTAAGCCAAGATTGTAACAGCTGACACGTTGTCCCCTTGCCCTTTCCCTCACAAATATAATCCATTTAGAGGAAGAAACCTGGGGAAAAAGATGCACCCACAATTTCAGATAAGTAGTTGCTACTTCATAGAATACAACATTTCTTGGGAGAGTCTTGGGAGAGGTTGTGTAAACGGAACATATCTGAAAGGAGTAAAGAATAGCAAATGAAGCTAATTAAGAAATTAGCGTGTTTTAAGCAGTCAAAATGACACATTTTGACAATGAGAAAGGAAAACTTAAATGGATAGTAGCAGCTAGTCCTGGATAGGGTGAGGATAGGAAAGTATTCGGAATCCAGATAGGTGATTTCAGATTTGATGGTGAATTCGAGGTTTTGCTTTATATTTGTCTTTTGCAGCAGAAGCTTGATAGTAATAACAGGGGTCGAGAATGTTAGCAGTAGAGGAAGAGGGGAAAGGAGAGATTTCGGAGATTACTGAAAGAGGCAAGTTCATGACAGAGTATGGAGAGACTTAATGTGCTGCTGTAGGTGAATCTCCCTGTTGCAGCCAACTAATCTGGCTTCACTTAGGAAGGGGTGTTTTCCAAAAGAGAAGTACTTTTCCTTCCTCCCTCCCTCCTTTCCTTCCTTTATTTGTGGTGAGATCCCCTGGAAGGGGGCATGGCAACCCCCACCGGTATTCTTGCCTGGATAATACTACTGGACAGAGGAGCCTGGCGGGCTACAGTCCATGGAGTTGCATAGAGTTGGTCATGACTGAAGCAATTACCACACCAGCACATGTCTTTTAAAATTAGGAATATTTTTTCCAGTATGCTGGCTCTCTGAAAGGAGTGCCTGTCTTATAATTTTAAACAAGCATGAGACCTGACCGTGCATTATGACAGTAAAAGATAGATGGGATTCTGGGCTGTTTCTCTCTGCACTTGAGGCTACGTATTGTGCATGGTTAAAAAAAAAAAAAAAAAAGAAAAGATAGGATTCATTTATCCCAATAGAAATAGTCATTAAGAATTTTGGCACTTAGGGTGTCTAAAAACGGTTCAGAGCAGACTTGATGAATTATCTGAGCAGTCTGATCAATGATCAGTGCACAAAATCTAGAATCAAAAGCTGCCATAGGATCTAATCTCTTCAAATGAGATGCGTGCACCAGTGTCAGGTTTCAGACAATTCCCAGATCTTTGCTTTCGTTTTGGAAGACGTGGCCAATATCCCAGAGAAGCCAGAAGATTCTCTCCGGGTAGGCTGGAGTGTAATTGCTTCTGAGGGTAAGTGTGAGGCTGGGGAGAGAAAGGGAGACGCAGGGGTGACAGGGGAGAGAGCGCTGAAAGCCCAGCTGAGAGCTCTCCTCAGAGGTAAGCGCTGCCCTAAGTATCGAGGCTATTACACCCAGGAGGCCTGAGACTTGGGAAAGAGAAGTTAATAAAGCATATTTTTATATGGGTAAAATCGACAAAGAGGCCCTGCTATTTGGGTGATTCTGTGTTTACTCTGGGGCTTCCCAATGGCTCAGTGGTAAAGAACCTGCCTGCCAGTGCAGGAGACAAGGCTTTAATCCCTGGGCTGGGAAGATCCCATGGAGATAGGAATGGCTACACACTCCAGTATTCTTGCTTGGAGAATTCCATGGATGGAGCCTGGCAAGCTCCAGTTCATGGGGTTGCAAGAGAGTCAGATATAACTTAGCAACTAAACAACAACAACATGCTTTATGGGCCTTATTTCATACAGTCATCACGTCAGTGCTATGAACTCAGTACTACATTTATTGCCATTTACTTAAGAGGAAACTGAATATCCAGGAGGTTAGTAATTTTCCCAAAGTCTCACAGACTTAAGGGTCCAGAGCCTACAGTTCTGAATGCTACCATACAGCAGCAGGATGCTAGCCTAATGCTAGGCATTAAATCTGTATATAGCAGTCCTGTTAGGAGGCATTAGCCCCATTTACAGATGAGGAAACTGAGGCTCAGAGGACGTGAAGGTCGTACATGGTAGAGTTAAATTTATTTATGTTTAATTGAGGGATAATTACTCTACAGTATTGTGTTGGTTTCTGCCAAGCATCAGTATGAATCAGCCATAGGTATACCTTTGTCCTCTCCCTCTCGAACCTGCCTCCCCCCCCATCCCACCCTTCTAGGTTGTTACAGAGCCCCAGTTTGAGTTTCCAGAGTCATAGACCAGATTCCCATTGGCTGTCTGCTTTACATATGGCAATGCATATGTTTCTCTGTTACTCTCCATAGATCCCACCCTCTCCGTCCTCCCCCACACCACGCTCATAGGTGTGTTCTCTTTGCCTGTGTCTCCGCTGCTGCCCTGCACATAGGTTCATCACTATGTCCTCCTAGATTCCTATACATGGGTGTAAGTTAAGGTCATATCTGCCTGACCTGCCAAATCATTCTCATTGTACATATGTGGTGTTCACCAGATGTCACCCTGATAACAACAATAGCTGCTTATACTTTTGTTGAACTTACTCTGTGCCAAGCACTGTTCTAAGTACTTTATATATCATAACTCTTCTTTTTGTTGTGGGAGTGGGGAGCAGTGATCCTTCCTCATAAGTAGTCTTATTGACCATCCCTATTTTTCAAATGAGGAAATTGAAACCCAGCAAGGTTCCAAGTTCATGGGACTGTTAAGTGGTGGAACTGGAATTGGGGCCCTGCGGGGTGGAGGGGTGGGGCAGGGGTGGGAGGGGTCTCACTCTAGCAATTGATCGCTTATATGCTCCTCAAAGAATGAAAATGAAAAGTGGAAGAAACGGAAAAGATATCAAAGCAGCCGTTTGACTTTCTTAGGGGTTTGTTGGCCTAGTGTTTTTTTTTTTTTTTTTCCCAGAATAAAGCAAAGCTTAATTTTAAGATCATTGAAAACAGGATAGGATGTGTTGAATGCAACAGAGCAGACAGCCAGAGTTGACCTCTCCGAACAGTCTCCACGCTAAGAATGCCTCACGGCAACTAAACACCCTTTATCATGTTTTACAACGAATTAGGCACATCTGTTATCAAATCGTCTCTATTAGAACCTGACAACTGATAAAAATGGTGAAACAAGACAACTCTTAAACAGAACGATCTCACCCTGTGCCATCTCCGAGAGTTGTGCAGAGATATTTTGCATTTGAAATGGGAGAGAGTTTTTAGAAACTTATCTCTCATCTTAAACTCCTTGTAAAACTATAGACATAATCTCCTCTGCTTTTGAAAGCAGGCCTGGTACTAGTGAAATATGGGATAAAGCAAAATCATTCCCCTCGCAAAGCAGTTAAGTTTATAAAATGGAGGCCCTTCCCTCCAAATACACCTTTTCAAACCCCAGAAAGACCTTCTGAGATTTCAGAGGGGAGAAAGTGGATACCTGTTCCCTTTATTCATCGAAGTCCACGCTGGCCGAGGACAGCCCTGTCAGGCCTCAGGGAATGGTCGCGCACGGGATCGGACACTAGCATTGAGTTTCATTTTGGAGCAGCATAAATTCCCAGAGAACCGACTTATGCCGTTTGTGTGGCCTTCTCAGTTTCAGAGCGTGATTACACTTTATAAAAAATTGAGAGCAGACTGTTGTGCTTCCCCTGGGACACTTAGGTTTCAAGAAGGAAAATAGAGCTTCTTTGGGCCCTGATGAATCTATCTCAGAGATAGATGCAGGCGACAGCTGCTGGGGTTTTGTCTGTTTTGTTTTCAAGCTGCTGCAGGAAGAAGCAAAGTCTCCATCATTTAGATGAGAAGAAACGACTTAGGCCCAGTGGTCAGAGAATCAGGTAGGGCCAGGGTGAGCAGAGTGTCTGCAAGCACAGATCCTCCTGACACATGGGGAGAACACCAGCCTGGCCCCTCACACTGCACTAGGGAGGGGAAACTTAAGGAAAAGAAGATGAGACTCTTCCCCAGGTTGTTAATTAAACAGTAGTGGGATTTAATCTTTAGTCTCTGTTCTTGCTTCTACAGCCAGGAGGCTCTCCCCCTCTTGATTTTACTTTTTTTTTTTTTTAATACTTTCCTTTTTTTTTTTTTTGGCAAAGCCACATGGCATGTAGGACCCCAACCAGGGGTCCAACCTGTGCCCTTTGAAGTGGAAGCACAGAGTCTTAACCACCACCTGGGAAGTCGCATCTTGATTTCATTTTTAACAGTTATTTTTAAATTGCATATAGTAAATAAAATTCACTTATTATTTTTACAGTCCTATTAGTTTTGACCCCTGGTGGCTCAGTGGTAAAGAATCCGCCTGAAATGCAGGAGACATGGGTTTGATCCCTGGGTTGGAAAGATCCCCAGAGAAGGAAATGGCAACCCACTCCAGTATTCTTGTCTGGAAAATTCCATGGATGGTGAAGCCTGGCAGACTACATAGAGTCCATGGGGTCACAAAGAGCTGGACACTACTTAGAGACTAAACAACAGCAAATGGGTTTTGACAAGAGTCATGTACCACCACCGCAATCAAGATACAGAAGAGTTCCATCATCTCCTAAAACGATCTGGTGCTACCACTCAGTAGTCAGATCCTCCCCCCTCCATCCCCTGGCAGCCAGGGCCATCCCATAGTCTTCCTTTTTACAGGACCCTCCATGAATGGGATCATACGGTCTTAGGCCTCCACATCTGACTTGTTCTACCGAAAAGATAGCATATGAGATTTATCCCTGTGATTGCATGTATCAGTGGGCTTCCCTGGTAGCTCAGCTGGTAACGAATCCAGCTACAATGCAGGAGACCCTGGTTCGATTCCTGGGTCAGGAAGATCCACTGGAGAAGGGATAGGCTACCCACTCCAGTATTCTTGGTGGCTCAGCTGGTAAATGTGGGAAACCTGGGTTTGACCCCTGGGTTGGGAAGATCCCCTGGAGAAGGGAAAGGCTACCCACTCCAGTCTTCTGGCCTGGAGAATTCCGTGGACTGTATAGTCCACGGGGTCACAAAGAGTCGGACATGGCTGAGACACTTTCCCTTTCACTTTGTGTGTGTCAGTAGTGGGCTCCTGGGTAGCATCTTCTCTGTTGATGTGCCCCAGTGTGTATGCTGATTCACCACTGAGGGTCTCTGAATTGGGGTGGTTATAAATAAGGCCGTGTAAACCTTCACGTATAGGTTGCTCTGTGGACCTGTGCTTTCTCTTGAGGCTCTCTCATTCTGAACTGGCATAACTCACTGATTTCCATCCCTTTCTTCCCTCTCTCCCGGTGTAGTCAGAAGGAAGTATAACAGGTGCAGCTAAAGAGCACCCAGCCCTCGGCCAGGCAGTTTTTCCAAGGCCCTAGGCTGCTTGCTGTCTCTCACACTATACTCCTTAGGCCCACATCTGGGGCTTTGGAAGGCAAAAGTAGCAATTCTGTTGATATCACATGACTGGAGTGGTGATAGAATTAGCTCTCGTCCTCCAAATGGAGTCATTTAGACGAAGGGAAGAAAGTGACACTTACTACCATGTGACTGTATTAAATATTTAAACATAAGCAAAATTGAAATTGTCAAGAACTTCATGTAGTGTTTATCATCTGGAATTTTGGAGGGAATGATATTTGTGTCTTATGGGCAGTATTTTTCCTTTTAATCAGAGACTTGGAAGTAAAGATCTCAAGGGCACTGTGCGTGCATGTGTGCATGGAAGTCGCCTGAGTCGTGTCCGACTCTTTGTGAGCCCGTGGACTGTAGCCCATCAGGCTTCTCTGTTCATGGGATTCTCCAGGAAAGAATACTGGAGTGGGTTGCCATGGCCTCCTCCGGGGGATCTTCCTGACCCAGGGATTGAACCTGTGTCTCCTGTGACTCCTCCATTGTAGGCAGGTTCTTTACCACTGCAACGGGAAGCCCCTCAAGAGGGCCAGCCAATGCCAATTTGATGAAAAGTTGATGTGTAAGCGAAGTCAGGAACAGAGAGTCAGGGTCCACCCACACGAAGGTGCTAATAAATTTCACAAGAAGACGAATGTGTGAAGAATGGAAAGACCAGTTTGAAACCTTGACAAAAAATTCACATGCTGTGAAGATAAGGAGCCAAACCCCGAGTGACCAGTTAAGTCGAATCAGATTAGCTTGTGTCTTAGAATCTGTGGCCTCATCTTGTGCTCTAAGTCAAGGAAGAGAGATCAAGCATTTATCTTAAGAGAAAAATACAAAGAAAAACTGAGTATCACTGATACTTTTTTTTTAAGCAGTTTTAATATAGAAATGGGAAGTAGGCCTAACTAAAGACTGCTAGAGAGAAGGAATGAATGTGGAGCAAACGGCAAACAGCAGAAGGCATTAGAGCTAAGTTTGCAAAATCTAGAAGGACCGGAGATGATTTAACCTATGCATGTCAGCTTATGTTGTGCAATTTTGTTGTTGTTGTTGTGTGATTGCTAAGTCCTGTCTGACTTTTTTGTGACTCATGGACTGTAGCCCGCCAGCCTCCTCTGTCCATGGAATCTTCCAGGTAAGAATACTGGAATGGGTTGCCACTTCCTTCGCCAGGGGGTCTTCCAGACCCAGGCATAGTCTCCTGCATTGGCAGGCAGTTGCTTTCTTTAGCACTGAGCCACCAGGGAAACCCTGTGCAATTTTTGAAAACTTCAAAAAAAAAAAAAATTCTTTAAAAAGTTGTTCCTATTTGCAATTTTATAAAAAGGCATGTATGTAACTTTGAATAGATATTATATTCTTACACATTTTTCTGAAAACAACTGAGTGGATAGTATCATCATTTTTCAGTCAGATCTAAAAAAAAAAATGTTTTTTTGAAAGAAAATGTTCTTATGCTAAAGATTTTCCCACCAAATGTTACATAAGGAGAAAAAAAAGGAATGATGGAAGAGTTGTTAAGTACTAGGAATGAACATATTTTGAAAATCTCAATGGAAAATTCTTTAAAGTCCTGTTGTAATTACCCACAAATTATTATAGAAAAGCGGTAAGTCAAAAGTCATCACAAATATAAAAATTGCTCTGAGGCAAAATGAAGAGATTTTCTGAGTGATCTGTAATATAAAGGAGAAATGCAGGGAAAATATAATAAATCTTGAACCTTTTATTAAATTGAGATTAAAGGGTATAATTCCAGTTAGTAAATAGCAATGGATATCAGTTGTGCCCTCAAGTTTTTAGCTACTTATTGCTTCATTTTGAGAATTACTTCAAGATGCGCTTCCTTTACTTGGTTGACATTGATCTGGGCCCGGAATTAGCAGACTGTGGCCCAGTTTGACAGCCAGATCCAGGCCACGACTCTTCTTTGCATCTAAAGTTCTGTTGGAACGCAGGCACACTCATTTGTGTAAGCACTGCTGAGAGCTGCTTTCTCCTTATATTGCAGAGTGACGTCGTGGTAGTCTATGCAACAGATTGTACAGCCCATGAAGCCTAAAATACTTACCTTCTGACTCTCCAAAAGAGAGAGTCCTCCACCCCCTTACTCTGGAGTCAGCCCTGGAACTAAGGCTACGCTTACTCGTGCAGCCATTGTCCAGATTCCATTTTTAGGACCTAGGTCTTGATTTTCATTCAGAGTGGTTGAATTGCAATAATAAAACTCATGGCCAGCAGAAGTTCCTGTTTGTTAATTTACAGTAGAAATTTTGCTGCCAAGAGAAACAAAATACTTAATTTGCTGATTGGTGAATAGTCTCCGTTCACTTCCCTCATAGCTCAGTTGGTAAAGAATCCACCTGCAATGCAGGAGACCCCGGTTTGATTCCTGGGTCAGAAAGAACCGCTGGAGAAAGGATGGGCTACCCACTCTAGTATTCTCAGGCTTCCCTTGTGGCTCAGCTGGTAAAGAATCCATCTGCAGTTCGAGAAACCTGGGTTCGATCCCTGGGTTGGGAAGATCCCCTGGACAAGGGAAAGGCTACCCACTCCAGTATTCTGGCCTGGAGAATTCCAGGGACTATACAGTCCATGGCTTTCCTGGTGGCTCAGACAGTAAAGCGTCTGCCTGCAATGTGGGAGACCCGGGTTCGATTCCTGGGTTGGGAAGATCCCCTGGAGAAGGAAATGGCAATCCACTCCAGCACTCTTGCCTGGAAAATCCCATGGACGGAGGAGCCTGATAGGCTGGAGTCCATGGGGTCGCAAAGAGTCCGACATGACTGAGTGACTTCACTTCACTTCATACAGTCCATGGGATCGCAAAGAGTTGGACACAACTGAGCGACTTTCACTTCACTTCACTTCACTGAACAGATGGTATTTGGAAGGTTGTTTGGTGTAAGACCAGTGTGAGGGGTTAACTAATAGGAGAACCCTATGAGCTAAAGTCTTGATGGTGGTGGTTTAGTCACTAAGTTCTGTCCAACTGTTGCAGCCCCATGGAGAGTAGCTCACCAAGCTCTTCTGTCCATGGGATTGGGCAAAAATGTTAGAGTGGGTTGCCATTTCCTTCTCCAGGGTAGCTAAAGTCTTAGTCTCCATCATCTGCTGGCTAGCATTCCTTGCCCTTCCCTGGATCCCAGAGAGCATTCCAGGTTTCCCTGCCAGCGGGTTGGTTGGAAGGTTTGGCAACGGTAAGCACTGATATAAGCAGGGACAGGAGAAGCCTGGATATTTCTCTCTCTCATTCATTTTGGGTGGCAGCTCTGGAGTGCTTAGCCCATTTCTTGGTTCCCCTCCACTGGGCAGCCTAACTCTGGTTCTGAGTCCCGCAGGCCAGCCCCAGCCTCTGGGCCTTAGTAACACACTCGTTCTTTTTGTTCCTCCAATCCCAAGAGGGGTAGAATTTCCTGTGGAGGCTAATCTCTAGGTTGCCTCAAACTCCCCTGTTTGCTTTTCAGCTTTCCCTGGTGAACCAGTTTCCTTTGTTTGACATGCTCAGAGTGGTTTCTGTTTTTCAAACATGACCCCGACCCATAGAGGCATCTAGCCTGCTGTCAAGAATAATCCTGGAGTCGCCCGTTCACATTCTGATGGTCAGGATTCCCCTTTTTCTGGTTGCTGGGCACACCTGCCCTCTCTTGGCAACAGTCTGTGGTCATGCCACACAACCAGCTAGGCCAGGCTTGTGTGCCAGTCACTGTGACTGTGATGTGCGTGTGCCAGAAGCCAGCTCTCTGCTTGACAGGTGTTGCTTAATATCAGCCACTTCCTAGCAGATTGTATTCATTGGGTGTTATTTTTAAAATAATATATTCTCAGAGTTTAAGATCAGTAATCACATCGTCCCCCTGTGTTGGCTATGCCTTCTTTCACTGCCTTCAAGCTACCAGATTCTTCTGCTTGCTCCAGAATTCCAGGATGGGGATGATCCAGAAATAATTGTCCACTTCCGGATCCTCACCAGCCCTGCTCCTGGGTCTGAGTTGAACAGTCTGTCATGCCCCACCCAGCCTCTAGTTCTTTCCCAGAACCCCTTCCCCACCCTCTCTTAGCCTGGACAACCCTATTCATCCATCATGTCTTTGCTAAAGCTTCCATTTTACCTGCATCTCCAGTCTTCCATGGGCCTCAGATTGTAGCTGAGCTACAAGGCCTTCCATGGAAGGAAGGCCTCCTTCCATGGAGGCCTGGCTTGTCAGACAAAACAATAAGAATTACATGGAATTAAAATTTAAAAATGAGACCTTTCTGCCATTTTTCCCCAGGCTTTTTCACTGAGTACCACATGTCAGTTGGTTCCTTGGATATGCAGGTGATGTATTTAAGAAACAGAAGCATTGAGTAATAATAATAACGTTGAGTCTTTTTATTCGTGTTATTTTATTCTGCATCCTCCATGATCTGGGAGTGGTGGTGTGGGGAGTGGCGAATACCGCTATGTTATGAAAATTAAGAAGCTAGTGGGAACCTGCTGTATAGCACAGGAAGCTCAGCTCGGTGCTCTGTGATGGCTTAGAGGAGTGGGATGGGGCTGGTGGAAAGGGAGGGTTCAAGAAAGAGGGGATTTATATATGCATAGAGCTGATTCACTTTGTAGTACAGCCAGAAAGTAACACACCATTGTAAAGCAGTTATACTCCAATAAAAAATTAAATTAAAAAATAAAAAGTAAGAAGCTGAGGCACAAGGACCTCAGGGTGCAGGTAAGGGCTGGCCCTCTGACATTTTACGTTGAGGATGAGGCATGGTGCCTGAGCTGTTTGTTTTGCATTGGAGCAGAGATGAGGAGAGCACAGGCCGTGCTGCCCCATCGGGTCTCAAGAGCGCCCCCTTGTGCTCGTGTCTCTGGGATCGTCACTTCCGCCTTCCGTGGCTATTCCCCAGAAGCTAAAAGAGACTGGCTGCAGCCTTGGAGGGGCCGTTTCCCTACGTTTCCGAGATTGTTTCCACTTCAGTTGCTTCTTCTTCCTCTTCTACTGCGTCCCATGTCCCTAGCTCTGCCACAGCGGCTGTGACTAACATCCCTGCTGAACAGGCAGTGTGACCAATACCAAACCCTGATTCCTGAGGAATCGCGGATAATGGAACTGGAGTGGACGGTCCTCTGTGATGACTTACCTCTCAAGCATTGTGGAGGACACTGACAAATATGAAGCCTAAGGGAGAAATTTCCAGTGTAGACTGTGGAGCGATTCAAAACAATGTAAATTCATTGCTTTTAGGTATTGAAGCTCTGCTTTGGGGCTGTACTCTTAGAGATGATTCAGCAAAAAGCCAGACTGAATATGATACTGTTCTGCTCATGGGTCATGGTGATGTGCTGAGAAAAAATCAAATAAAAATCAGATTGAGAATTGATGCTAGCTTGGGGCAAGGATGGTAAATGTGTACTCTTAATATCTGTTTTATAATTTACAGTCTTCAAATGTTTGTGCAAAAATGAGTTTATATGCAGTTATGTTTGTGATTGCCCTTTTAATATGCTACTTGGTAGGAGACAGATGTTATATTCTTTGATGTTATACAGTTAGACTGTTCCATAAAAGCAACTTAATACACATAAATCTTAAACATGTGACTCTTCTTTCCTTTTTGTCCCACTGAAAACACACATGCCTGAACTACAGAATGCTAGAGAAACAAGCATTAACATCTCCATCAGTCTGTACTATCTCTGTTAACATATGGCAATGTGTCACACCTCTGCAGAGACCCTCAGCCACTATTGAGGTTTCTGATAAGGCAGTTTCTGTTTTCCGGAAGTGGTCAGTGGGTAGGAAAGAATTTCGTCCTTTCATAATATAAAGTACATTTATCTGTTCCTTTCAACATATAAAACCCTCTACCTGTTGCAGCAGGGCTGGTGATACTGTTGCGTGGTTGTGGGTGATAAGGGTCCTCCGTGCTGAGGCCCTCAACCCTGCTCCAGTGAGTTCATGCTGCAGGTGCTGCCCTGCACAGTCTCAGACCCTGCACCTACTGAATCCGAACCTGCGGTTTAACAAGACCCCCACGTGGTTCAGAGGCACATTGAGACTGAAACAGCCCTCCTCTAGAAGTTGCATGAAAGTATAGTGGCTCTGACAGTAAAGAGTCTGCCTGCAATGCAGGAGACCTGGGTTTGATCCCTGGGTCGGGAAGATTCCCTGCAGAAGCAAATGGCTACCCACTGCAGTATTCTTGCCTGGAGAGTTCCATGGACAGAGGAGCCTGACAGGCTACAGGCCAGGAGATCTCCAAGAGTCGACGGACACAACTAACTCTTTCACTTTCATTCCCCTTGAAATTGCTTGAAAGCATGGCAGAATCTCCCATTTGTATTTGATTTTCATCTCCCATAAAGAAGAACAAGTAAGTGTTACCCAGATTTGCAGTGTCAGCTCTGACACTGTAGCTTTGGAACTGTACAGATGCAGTTGCTGTCAAGATTTCAGTCCCGGCGAATGGCCTTTATTCCAAAAGAGCAAGGCTCCCATCCTTATCTCCTTCCTTTAAAATGTCTGTATTTCCTAAAAGTGTATAGGTGACTGTGTTTCCCATAAAACTTTTCCTGGGCCTCCCATGAAATGTCCTTTCAAGAGGCACAGCATGCTGTATTTTCATGGAAGAATGTTATCACACTCAGAAACCCCACGTTTTTAGATTGCAACCATATTTTAAATTAATGAAACTCTTAGGTCAGCTATTTTCTGCTTTTTCCAGTAAGAAATTTCCTTCTCTCCTCACTTACTTCCTCTCTCACTGTCTTCCTTTATTTTCTTCCTTCTTTTTTCGTTTCTTCTTGTTGATACCGCAGAAGTATTTGAGGTCTTCAGCTCTTAAGACAAACTGGAAATGATACACAATTTTCTTTTTTTTTAAATTGAAACATAGTTGACATACAACATAATGTTAGTTTCAGGTGTATACTACATTGTGGCTTGACATTTGCATACAGTATGAAATGGCCAGCAAGTCTAGTAACTGCCCCATACAAATTTATGACAATATTATTGACTGTTTTCCACCACCCACTTTTCTTATTCCATTTTTTAAAAGACAAAGTTCACCGACAAGCGCCTTGGAAATACTAATATTTTTGGTTTGTTTTGATCTCATTGCTAAAACTTGTCATATAAAAATCTGAGTGATTAAAAGCAAACTTAGCTCATTTATAAGACTGTATCTTGACTCTCCCTGTAGTAGGAAAGTATCTTATATGTGAATATTTCCAAAGAGATCCTTAATTTTTACCTGTATCCCTAGATGAGTATAAAATTCTTTTATTTGACTTTTTCTCTGAGCTTTTAGAGACATTTTCTATCTTAGCATAAAAAGCCTTTATGAGAGACTATCTTCTCTGAACTTGAAAATGGGAATCAAAAGTGAAAGCTTTAACAGATCACCTTCTTATAATTTATAGTCAAGTCATTTAACAAGTAACTGTGATGATATTGATTGATCCTGAAAACCAATCTAGATCATTAGGATTAAGTAATTTTTTTTTTTTTCTCTCAACAGCAGGGAGGTAATATGCCCTGAAGTTAATCAAAACCTCTCTCTGGTTTTGACCATCAAAAGAGGCACTAAATGTTTAGTCTAGAACTTTCTGACTCTTGGGTAGAAAAACAATCTTGGTCAGATTGTTTCTACCATAAAAATATACCGAGCCACAGACTTTGGATGAATCCAGTAAATATGCTGAGTACATCATGAGAAATGCAGGCTGGATTGGCAATATAATATATGCCATTATGTTGTGAGTTTTTTTTTTTAATGTAATTACACACTGGAATCAAGATTGCCAGGAGAAATATCAACAACCTCAGATATGCAGATGATACCACTCTAATGGCAGCAAGCCTCTTGATGAAGGTGAAAGAGAGTGAAAAAGCTGGCTTAAAACTCAGTATTCAAAAATATCATGGCATTTGGTCCCATCACTTCATGGCAAATGGATCAGGAAGAAGTGGAAACGATGACAGATTTTATTTTCTTGGGCTCCCAAATCACTGCAGATGGCGACTGCAGCCATGAAATTAAAAGATGCTTGCCCCTTGGAAGAAAAGCTATTACAAACCTAGACAGCATATTACAAAGCAGAGACATCACTTTGCCGCCCAAGGGCCATGTAATCTAAGCTGTGGTTTTTCCTGTAGTCATGTACAGATGTGAGAACTGGACCATAGAGAAGGCTGAGCACTGAAGAATTGATGCTTTCTAATTGCGGTGCTGGAGAAGACTCTTGAGAGTTCCTCAGACTGCAAGGAGATCAAACTAGTCAATCTCAAAGGAAATCAACCCTGAATATTCTTGGGAGGACTTATACTAAAGTTGAAGCTCCAGTACTTTGGCCACCTGATGTAAAGAGCCAACTCATTGGAAAAGACCCTGATGCTGGGAAAGATTGAGGGCAAGAGGAGAAGGGGGCAACAAAGGATGAGATGATTAGGGATAACATTACTGACTCAGTGGACATGAATTTGAGCAAACTCTGGGAGACGGTGAAGGACAGGGAAGCCTGCGTGCTGCAGTTCATAGGGTCACAGAGTTGGAAATGATGTAGCAACTGAACAACNAGATTGAGGGCAAGAGGAGAAGGGGGCAACAAAGGATGAGATGATTAGGGATAACATTACTGACTCAGTGGACATGAATTTGAGCAAACTCTGGGAGACGGTGAAGGACAGGGAAGCCTGCGTGCTGCAGTTCATAGGGTCACAGAGTTGGAAATGATGTAGCAACTGAACAACAACAGAAAATAACCTCTCAACTTGTTGCGAGAGCTGGAATAAAGCTGATCTATTTGTGGTACTTCTGCCAAGACTGACATGTTTTCTCTCTCTAAAAAAAAATTTGACTTAGAAAGCTAATAGCTTAAGGATGACTTCAAACTTCTACCAAAAGATTGACAACTTCAATCACTCTGTGTTCTTTTATAAATAATAAGCAATTTGTATTCTAACAACAGATTGTTTTATCTGTTTTAATTACATGTAAAAATTAAATTAGGCAAGTGATCTGTTTGCAAGTAATTAATCTGGAGTTATTTAAAAACATGTACATAATGGTTATTCAGTATTAATAATTCACTATTACACTAATTTACATTAGTAGCCAACGAAGTATTCTACATTATTTATGTGTCGTGGCTTTGTATGTCTTTGATGTTTGGGGGAAGGATCTGCTTTGCAAAAATTTGTAAAAATACTCAGATAGAATTCATATTTCATGGACTTTTTTTTTTTTAAACTTAAAGTTTATTTAGGGAGGAAACACACTCCATAGACAATATGGGCCATCTTGGAAGGCAAGAGAGGCATGAGGGTATGAGGTTGTCAGTTTTTATAGGGCTGAGTGATTTCATTGACGGATGAGTAGGAGGAATATTCCAATTATTACTATTTTGAGGAAGGGGTGGAGATTTCTAGGAATTGGTCCACTGCCTACTTTGTGACCTTTGTAGTTGTGGTGCTAGTGGTTTGTCATTTAGCTTGCAGATGTGTTACAACAAGTGTATACTGATGCTCTGGGTCTAGTGGAAGAAGACTCATCTACCATCTTGGATCTTGTTGGTTCTAATCACTTTATGTCGTATCCTTGGGCTGTCATTCTTTTAAAGGTTATGCCGCCTTGCTGTCTCTTCCCCCCCTTCAGGGATTTTGCTTCCATAATTTTTTGGGAAGCTGGAAGGTGATTAATCACCTGCCTGCTAGAGCTGCTTCAGGGCTGAGTTGGGCCGTCAACCCTGCCTGTCAGGAAGTAAAAATCTATGGACACCTTTTAGTTGCCCAGACTGTCATAGCACAACGCTAACTTAAAGTGCTCTAACCCTCTGCTTAGGAAGCTTTGGAACAGTATGCTTTATTTAAAATTTAAAAAATTTTAATGTGAGTTCTTGATGTGGATGTTTTAGTATCAAGATGTATTTGTGTCTAAAACATTTTAGAAGTGCAATTTAACTAATGTTCCATAAAGTTGGCATCGGTATCTTTTTTAGATTAAGCTTCAGTGTCTGAATTGCTCTTGACTCACTTGTTCACAATTTGAGGGTCTCTTGTGATGCTTTCTCCGAAAGGGAAGCATTGATATTGCTGCAAAGAATCAACTGACTCGCAGATTTGGAAACGTTTCTGAAATGTATAGTGTAATTCGTAGAGTACTCAAATTACTGGGGAATGGATTGATACTTTTACACCCACACTGAACAAATGATAGCCTTTAATAGTTGCACCTTGCTCTAATCTTCCTACATCCAGAGGAGAAGGGTCATGAGGAGAAATAATTTAACAGTAGGAGGGGGAAGTTCATGCTGATTCACTCCTTTCCAAATTGAACCCCCTTGGATCTCATGAATCGGATAGCAGTGAGAAGGCTTAGAAGTTAATCACAAGGAAGAGATGGGGAAGATCAGACTACCCATGCAGAGAGAATGCCTGCAGTGTGTTATTTCACCACGAACAGCTTCAGGAAAGCAAGCCTTTTCTGAAGTTCCTGTATGGAGATACTGGATTGCAGCCAGTGTCAACATTCAGATAGAGATGAATATGCTGGTTATACACCATTTCTATTTGGGAGATCTATGTAAGTTGCATGGCTTTGTGTAGTTAGATGGAGGGCATATGTGTTGAAAGAATTGCAGTTTGATAGACAGTTGGAGTGAATATTGCTCTTATACCCCAGTGGACTTAAGGATATCAAGGTCAGTTTTTCCAGTGTTTGACCTCTTGAGAAATATTATGAAATTGCTGAGTCTAGTCTTTCTTAAGTGTGAATTATAATGAATTTCTTCTTAGAGTGAATACGCCCTATCCTTGAAAGTTTGCTTTTCATGAGGAGGCATCTCTTTTAAAGAAAAATATTTATTTATTTGGCTGTTCTGAGTCTTAGTTGAGGCACATGGGATCTTTGATCTTTGTAGCATGCGGAATCCTTAGCTGTGGGATGTGAACTCAGTTGCAGCATATGGGATCTAGTTCTCTGACCAGGGATTGAACCCAGGCCCCTTTGCATTGGGAGCTTGGAGTCTTAAGTTCCTAGGAGGCATCTTTTTTTTTTTAATCTTTCTTCTATTTCTTTATTTTTTATTATTAATTAATTTATTTTTTATTGGAGGCTAATTGCCTTACAATGTTGTGTTGGTTTCTGCCATATGTCAACATGAGTCAGCCATAGGTATGTTAATACATATGTCCCCTCCCTCTTGGGTGTCCCTCTCACCTCCCACCCCTCTTACCGCTTTAGGTTGTCACAGAGCTGCAGGTTTGAGCTCCCTGTGTCATGCAGTCATACAGCAAATTCCCACTGGCTCTGTTTTACAGATGGTAATGTATATGTTTCAGGGCTACTCTCTCAGTTCGTGCTAGTCTCTGCTTCCCCTGCAGTGTCCACTAGTCTCCATTGCCCTTCATCGTCATTGCTGCCCTGCAGATAGGTTCATTGTACAATCTTTCTAGAGTCCATATCTGTGTGTTAACGTATGATATTTGTTGTTCTCTTTCTGGCTTACTTCACTTTGTATGATAGGCTCTAGGTTCATCCACCTCACTAGAACCGATTCAAATGTGTTCCTTTTTATGGCCAAGTAATATCCATTGTGTATATACACCACAATTACTTTGTCCATTCATCTGTCGATGGACATCTAGGTTGCTTCCATGTCCTAGCTATTGTAAATAGNAGCTGCTTCAGGGCTGAGTTGGGCCGTCAACCCTGCCTGTCAGGAAGTAAAAATCTATGGACACCTTTTAGTTGCCCAGACTGTCATAGCACAACGCTAACTTAAAGTGCTCTAACCCTCTGCTTAGGAAGCTTTGGAACAGTATGCTTTATTTAAAATTTAAAAAATTTTAATGTGAGTTCTTGATGTGGATGTTTTAGTATCAAGATGTATTTGTGTCTAAAACATTTTAGAAGTGCAATTTAACTAATGTTCCATAAAGTTGGCATTGGTATCTTTTTTAGATTAAGCTTCAGTGTCTGAATTGCTCTTGACTCACTTGTTCACAATTTGAGGGTCTCTTGTGATGCTTTCTCCGAAAGGGAAGCATTGATATTGCTGCAAAGAATCAACTGACTCGCAGATTTGGAAACGTTTCTGAAATGTATAGTGTAATTCGTAGAGTACTCAAATTACTGGGGAATGGATTGATACTTTTACACCCACACTGAACAAATGATAGCCTTTAATAGTTGCACCTTGCTCTAATCTTCCTACATCCAGAGGAGAAGGGTCATGAGGAGAAATAATTTAACAGTAGGAGGGGGAAGTTCATGCTGATTCACTCCTTTCCAAATTGAACCCCCTTGGATCTCATGAATCGGATAGCAGTGAGAAGGCTTAGAAGTTAATCACAAGGAAGAGATGGGGAAGATCAGACTACCCATGCAGAGAGAATGCCTGCAGTGTGTTATTTCACCACGAACAGCTTCAGGAAAGCAAGCCTTTTCTGAAGTTCCTGTATGGAGATACTGGATTGCAGCCAGTGTCAACATTCAGATAGAGATGAATATGCTGGTTATACACCATTTCTATTTGGGAGATCTATGTAAGTTGCATGGCTTTGTGTAGTTAGATGGAGGGCATATGTGTTGAAAGAATTGCAGTTTGATAGACAGTTGGAGTGAATATTGCTCTTATACCCCAGTGGACTTAAGGATATCAAGGTCAGTTTTTCCAGTGTTTGACCTCTTGAGAAATATTATGAAATTGCTGAGTCTAGTCTTTCTTAAGTGTGAATTATAATGAATTTCTTCTTAGAGTGAATACGCCCTATCCTTGAAAGTTTGCTTTTCATGAGGAGGCATCTCTTTTAAAGAAAAATATTTATTTATTTGGCTGTTCTGAGTCTTAGTTGAGGCACATGGGATCTTTGATCTTTGTAGCATGCGGAATCCTTAGCTGTGGGATGTGAACTCAGTTGCAGCATATGGGATCTAGTTCTCTGACCAGGGATTGAACCCAGGCCCCTTTGCATTGGGAGCTTGGAGTCTTAAGTTCCTAGGAGGCATCTTTTTTTTTTTAATCTTTCTTCTATTTCTTTATTTTTTATTATTAATTAATTTNCGGAATCCTTAGCTGTGGGATGTGAACTCAGTTGCAGCATATGGGATCTAGTTCTCTGACCAGGGATTGAACCCAGGCCCCTTTGCATTGGGAGCTTGGAGTCTTAAGTTCCTAGGAGGCATCTTTTTTTTTTTAATCTTTCTTCTATTTCTTTATTTTTTATTATTAATTAATTTATTTTTTATTGGAGGCTAATTGCCTTACAATGTTGTGTTGGTTTCTGCCATATGTCAACATGAGTCAGCCATAGGTATGTTAATACATATGTCCCCTCCCTCTTGGGTGTCCCTCTCACCTCCCACCCCTCTTACCGCTTTAGGTTGTNAGAGCAGCTGCTGAGGGATGCCCGTCTACCTGGCACAGCCGTGGTGTCTGGAGGGAAGTGCCCAGCCCCACCCAGGAGTCTGGGTTTCCTCCCAGTTCAGGGTCTGCCCACACCCCCGACCCCTGCCACCATGGCAAACACCAGAGTCCAACTCACAGGGCTTAAGCCTCCACACTAGAGGTGAGAGCAAAGTACACAACTTAGCTGTTGCAATTTGGCTTGATTATGAGACTGATTTCACTATTTTCAAATATTTGGCTTTGTCTATTTTGTTTCCAGCCAAGCCACCTTGGTCTGGAATTTGTCACTTTGCTGGGACATTTTACTCAAGGCTTTGACTCTGATTTGAGCCTTAACTTCAGGGGGGCCTGAGGGCTGAGAGCCGAGGGCCCCCTTAGCTGACTACACAGATGACCGGCTTTCTGACCTGGGGTGGGGTGACCCTCAGGAGCTCCAACTCCACTTTCTCCCTGAGGGTCTTTTACTTACAGACCCACTCTCTGTACCAATTTCTACCCCACTAGAGCCTTCTGTATTTGAAAGCCTACTGTCCTCCTCAGAAGTTTGTTTTCAAAATCTGAGTCTGTTTTATAAATAAGTTCATTTGTATCATTAAAAAAAAGTTAGGTTCCACATATGAAAACCCCACTTAATTTTAAAAAGCCAAAATCATATAGGTCACAATTCTGCTGTCATGATACGATAATTTTTAAAAGTAAAATAGAAATTTCAATTGAAAACAGTAAAAAATCTTTTAAGACACTATAATTACAGAGTAAGGCCCAAATGGTATTTAAGAAAATTCATCACTTGAAATGACTTCATTACTAATTAGGAAAATGTTAAAATAAATACATCAAGATTTCTCTTAAAGAAATTAATAAATAGCAAAACTATGTATTTTTTAAATCTAAGGAACCAGAAAAAACTGAGAAAGATAAGAGCCAAAATGATGAATTTTAAAATCCAAAACTGGTAAAATTAAATAAATTCAAGAGCCATTTCTCTGAAAACAACAAGCAACAATCAAATAGACACACCTCTAGTAAGTCCAATTATAAAGAATGAACATATAATATTAAATATTAGAAACAGATGCAGAAGAGATTTAATAAGTATAAGAAAAAGCCTTCTACAAATTAACATATTTGAAAAGTTGGAGAAAATAAATGATTTTTAGATAAATGATCAATATCAATGCAAAAAGAAATAGCAAAACTGAACAGAACAGTAAAGTTTAAAAGAGTTGAACTTGTCATTAAAAAACACTGCCAGTGAAATAGGCGTATATCTCAGCCAGCCCAACAGCTGAGCCTCTTCAAACTTTCCCGGAGTAGATGGTACAAATATTCCTTAAAATCACAAGGACACAGGGGAAGATTAAAGATCTCCCATCCATTGTACCACCTTAACATAAATTTATATCAAAACTTCACACAGATAGGCAATTAAGCCCAGTGTGGATGTTTCATGTCTGGAGACAGTCCCCTTTCTAGGCGTGTGTGGTAGGGAAGTAGGTGAATTGATAATTTAGTCCACATGGGGTTGGTTCCCTCCTTCGGGGTGGGGGCTGAGTGCAATTGTGTTTGTACCAAGAATTGAGAGTTTTGTAAACTTTTTAGAGGAATATACATTTTTATATAAAAAGAAAAGAAAAGATTTCAAAACAATACATAGCCTTACCGGTAAAGCTATCCTGATATTTTGTTATTCTCGTTCGCTTTTTCCAGAGCCAAGCAACACACTAAATTAATCTCTACCATTAACAGGTGGCAATTCACAACTTGAAAAACACCTGGGAAACTGGGATGCCATCCAGTTTGGATGGCAGTATGGATGGAGGTGCCATCCATAGAGCGATGAGCATGTGTGGGCGTGGGCGTGTTTGTGTGTGTGTATGTGAAAGAGAGAGAACACACAGAGGACACACTTGCTCTCTGAAGGCTGTCATGTCACAGATATGTTCTGAATACTTGCTAAACTCAGGACCCTCTCTCAGATAATGCCCTTCTTGTTCATGGGGTGGGACCTATTGCCTTGGTCACAGCCAATTGGACCAGAGCTGGAACCTGAAGCCAGCTGGATTGCAGCTCCTCAGATGCTCATCACTGCTCTTTCACTGTATAAGCTAGTTTGAGAGAGTTTCTATGTGGTGGGGAGGGATAAATTAGGATTTTGGTATTAACATATATACACACAAACATATATATAATACATAAGGGCCCACTGTATAGTGCAGGGAGCTATATTCAGGATCAGGAAAAGAATCTGAAAAACAATGGATATAAGTGGGCTTCCCAGGTGGCTCAGATGATAAAGAATCTGCCTGCAATACAGAAGACCTGGGTTCAGTCCCTGGGTCAGGAAGATCCCCTGGAGAAGGGCATGGCAACCCACTCCAGTGTTCTTGCCTGGATAATCCCATGGACAGAGGAGCTTGGTAGGCCACAATCCACCGGGTTGCAAAAAGTCGGACATGACTGAATAAGTAACACACACACACGTATGTATAAGTAAATCGCTTAGCTGTACACCTGAAACTAACACAACATTGCCAATCAACTCTGTTCCAGTATAAAAAAATTAAAAAATAATTTGAGAGGGTTTCTAAACTTGCCACCAAAGCAGCTCTCATTGAATAAGCATAGGAAATATCTCTAAGGTACAAAGTTTGATGTAGACTTTCAAAATCCATTATATCATCTTATCAAATATATTGTTCGAATTTTCCATTTCAAGGGTTGGCCCACTATGGTCCACAATCTCAGTCAGCTCAAGCTATAACAAATTCCATAGACTGGATGATTTCAACAACATTTATTTCTCACAGTTCTGGAGGCAGGAGGTATAAGATAAGGGGTCCAGCAAGGTCAGGTTCTTGCCAATGGCCCTCAGAGAGAGATCCCTTGTGTCCCCCTCTTTTACAGGGTATCAGTGGTCACAACCTCATCTAACTCTACTCTCTTCCCCCAAATCCCATCTCAAATCCCATTCGCTGGGGCTTAGAGTTTCAACATGTGAATTTGGTGGGAGACATGTTCAGTCCACGGCACACAATAATCTAAGCTTCAATCCTATGAAAGAACAAATTAAAACCCAAAGCAAGCAGGAAGAAGGGAATATTAAAGATAAGACATGAGTTCAATAAAACCAGAAACAAGAACGGTAGAGAAATCAATGAAACCAAATCTGGTTCTTTGACAGATTAAAAAAGGAAAAAATATTTGCTACACTGACCAAGAAAAAAAAAAAGAGGAGTCACAAAATAGCAATACCATGGCAGAACATACAGATATTAAAAGGATAACAAGGAAACACTATTAAAAATTCTATGCTCATGTATATGACCATTTAGATAAAATCAACCAATTCTTTGAAAGATAAAAACTCACTCAAGAAGAAAATAGATGACCTAAAATAGTTCTGTATCTATTGAATACATTGAATTTGTAGTAAAATAAAATTAAAACTTTCTCATAAAGAAAGCTTCACACCCAAAGGGTTTCACTGGCAAATTCTACCAAATACTTGAGGAAGAAACAACTCTACACACTCTCTTCCAGAAAATAGAAGAGGAAGGAATACTTCCCAACTTGTTTTATGAGGTCAGCATTACTCTAAGATCAAAAGTAGACAAAGATATTACAACCAAACACAGACTCATATCTCTTAGGAACATATAAAACAAAAACTCCCAGCAAAATGTTAGCAAATTGAGCCCAGAAATATATAAAAATGATAATACATCACAACCAAGTGGGACTCATCCCAGGAATGCAAAGATATTTTAATACTTGAAAATCAATCAGTGTAATTTACCATATTAATAGACTACAGCAGAAAATAGGTGTTAATTTAGAATGTACCTGATGATACCTTGGTATAAGCCTTTTAAAAAATTTTTTTAAAATATACATTTATTTATTTTAATTGGAGGTTAATTACTTTACTATATTGTATTGGTTTTGTCATACATCAACATGAATCTGTCACGGGTGTACACGTGTTCCCCATCCTGAACCCCCCTCCCTCCTCCCTCCCCGTACCATCCCTCTGGGTCGTCCCAGTGTACCAGCCCCAGGCATCCAGTATCATGCATTGAAATTGGACTGGCGATTTGTTTCATATATGATATTATACATGTTTCAATGCCATTCTCCCAAATCATCCCATCCTTGTCCTCTCCCACGGAGTCCAAAAGCCTGTTCTATACATCCGTGTCTCTTTTGCTGTCTTGCATACAGGGTTATCGTTACCATCTTTCTAAATTCCATATATATGCATTAGTATACTGTATTGGTGTTTTTCTTTCTGGCTTACTTCACTCTGTATAATAGGCTCCAGTTTCTTCCACCTCATTAGAACTGATTCAAATGAATTCTTTTTAATGGCTGAGTAATACTCCATTGTGTATATGTACCACAGCTTTCTTATCCATTCATCTGCTGATGGACATCTAGGTTGCTTCCATGTCCTGGCTATTATAAACAGTGCTGCGATGAACATTGGGGTACACGTGTCCCTATCAATTCTGGTTTCCTCAGTGTGTATGCCCAGCAGTGGGATTGCTGGGTCATAAGGCAGTTCTATTTCTGTTTTTTAAAGGAATCTCCATGCTGTTCTCCATAGTGGCTGTACTAGTTTGCATTCCCACCAACAGTGTAAGAGGGTTCCCTTGTCTCCACACCCTCTCCAGCATTTATTGCTTGTAGACTTTTGGAGAGCAGCCATTCTGACTGGTGTGAGATGGTATCTCATTGTGGTTTTGGTTTGCATTTCTCTGATAATGAGTGATGTTGAGCATCTTTTCATGTGTTTGTTAGCCATCCATATGTCTTCTATGGAGAAATGTCTGTTGAGTTCTTTGGCCCATTGTTTGATTGGGTCTTTTATTTTTCTGGAATTAAGCTGCAGGAGTTGCTTGTATATTTTTGAGATTAGTTCTTTGTCAGTTGCTTCATTTGCTATTATTTTCTCCCATTCTGAAGGCTGTCTTTTCACCTTGCTTATAGTTTCCTTTGTTGTGCAGAAGCTTTTAATTTTAATTAGGTCCCACTTGTTTATTTTTGCTTTTATTTCCAATATTCTGGGCGGTGGGTCATAGAGGATCCTGCTGTGATTTATGTCNCATTGCTTCATTTGCTGTTATTTTCTCCCATTCGGAAGGCTGTCTTTTCACCTTGCTTATAGTTTCCTTTGTTGTGCAGAAGCTTTTAATTTTAATTAGATCCCATTTGTTTATTTTTGCTTTTATTTCCAGTATTCTCAGAGGTGGCATCTACTTTCTTCCTGAGACCTGGGAGCTCTGATGGCAGAGGCGGGAGCTAAGGAGGAGAGGTTTTTTTTCCCTCCCTCATTTCTTTGCCTACTAAAGAAAGAGGTGAAGATTAGGTGCAGAGGAAGAGAGGAATGCAAAGATTATTTGTTCCTCCTTCTGTTGCTTGTCTTTAAAATGTGCTTACAAAGGGCCTCGGGCAGAGGAGAAAGGAGCTGAGGAGCAGCCTAAAACTCTGTCAAGTTTAAAAAGCGATTGGGAGATCATCAGTGCTGACTATTCAGCCGTTTCTCTCCCCAGCCCACATCCTTCTAATTTTAAGGGCCTGAGCAGGTGTTTATTTTGAAGTTTATGTTAACAGCAATGTAAAAATAGCTGTTTTCACGATATGTATTTACATCCTGTTTCTAGAAAATGTAGTGTGTGAAGAATCACAATTTCTTAATATTTGATTTTGTAAAAAGATTCCCCTCTTTATCAAAAGCTTTATATGAATAATAGGATATTTTAACATAGCAGTATACTACCTTGCCTTTCAGATATGATTCAAGAAAAAAAATTATGCAAAATTTAGGGCCAACAATTACATGGTATAAAGAGAGGAACACCTTAATTATAATGAACTTCTCTGGCAAATTAGTGCTTAGACCACTTCCTGACCCAGGGCATTTAGTAAATGCTGACCTAAGGTGCACCACCTTTTCTTTAAAATGTGCCACTATGCAGGGGACAAGATAGTTTTTGAAGTATGAACTCCTGAGTCATTCTTTTTAAAGTGTACTTCCTGTACCTCTGGATTTTTAAAGCACTTTTGGAAAATCCTCAGACATTGTACCTTTAAATACAGCCTCTTTTGTATCCAGTTTTTCATCTTGGGGCGCTCATTAGATATATGTCAGCCCGTCATATTCCTCGTCTTCCACATCTTGTAGCTTCTTTTGCGTATTTTCTATCTCCAGGTTTCTGTGCTGCACCCTCAGTAATTTCTTCCGATCCATTGTTCTGTTCACCTGTTCTGTCTTTGTCCGTGTGTGCGTCCTCCGCCACTCAGCCGTGTCCAACTCTTAGAGACTCTATGGACTGTAGCCCGCCAGGCAATAATTCTGTCCATGGGATTCTCCAGGCAAGACCATTGGAGTGGGTTGCCATTTCCTCCTCCAGGGGGTCTTCGTGACCCAGCAGAGTACTTTTATTTCAGTAGTTCATCTTCTTTCCAACAGTTCCATTTTTCAGTCCCCTGATCATTTTTTTTATCTCCTGTTGCTTGCTTATTTGGGGATTTTGCTTTTTCATTTTTTAACCATTCCTTACTTATTTTTTATTCCAACATATGAAGTACTTGTTGTCTAACTCTGTTGTTTGTTATTTCTGCTTCTTATTCATGGTGAAGTTCAGATTTGATTGATATTAACTGTGAAAAACTAGAAAGTCTAAGTTGATGTTACTTTCCTCCAGAGACTCTGTGTTTGTCATCAGAACTTGCTGATGTAGGGCTACTTTAGACCCTGCCCAGCATCTCAGGCTTAATCAGGGGCCCTCTGGCTCTCCTCTGCCCCCTTGGTACTGCCTCACATCCTAGTCTCCCACCATAGCCCTGACAATAGCATTTGCTCTCAGGAAAACACCAATTTTCCAAGCCCTGAGGTTTTTTTAATATTCAGCTCAGAGGTTTCTCATATGAACATCATATGAGTTCGGAGAGAGAATACAACTTTTCTGTGCTGACTGTTTTAAATTTGAGAAGGCCCCTCGGAACATCTAAACTACAACTCTCCTGGAAGTGGAGTTATGTAGCACCATGTTGCCCTTGACATATAATGTCCCTTGAAAGTAGTTTGAGATCAAATCAAGAAACCAGTGCCCTGAGCCAAAGCTGATGGTGTTGCCTGAGATGAAGACAGGCTGCCACCCTGCCTCTGAGCTGGCCAACGCAGGGCACCACTGAGTTGAACATTCCCTGGGGGTTGCTGCATAACTGAAGAGACTGTTTTCTAATCGGTCCGTGGGGTGGGTAGCCAAGGGAAGCAGAGCTGACCGTGCTCTGATTCTGTGATTTGCACATCGGCACCCTTAGAGGCGTGATCTCAGTGTGCCCAGCACCCAACCAGTGGCATTGGGCACCTGGCAGTAAATAGTGTTTTATTACCCCAGATGGTCAAGCGAAACTACAGAGCTTCCAGAATTGGTCCTTTCCTCCTAATGAAATTAGCCAAAAAGACTAACCAATCTTCATCTCACCTTGCCTGCTGGAAGCTAGATTTAGTCTTTTCTTTCCCACGGCCTTCCATCTTTATTAAAAGCTATCACTACTCCTTCCAAAACACTTTTTTTTATTACTAACTGCTTAACTAAAAACTATGGTCAAAGTAGTTTCACTCTCATTGTGCTCTTCAATAATAATAACCTCGACATTTCTTTTTCACGTGTATTTTCAAGTAATGATAGTTTATAAAATGTCGCAGGTGTTTTAACCTCTATTTTATTCTTCATTATCACAGTTTCTCTAGTACTCTATGTGATTTATAGTTTCAATTTGATGTGTGCTCTCACCTCATTCTTTTATTTTATTAGTGCCTAATACAGTTCAGAGCTTGGCCTCACTCAGATTTCTCAGGAACGGATAATTCTTGTTTATTAGGTTTCAAGGTTTGCGGACTCACTGTTATATCTCTCCTGAGCATTTTATTCAAAGAGAGAAGGTGGCTACTTACGTCTTTGCTATCAGCACATTAACTTTGTAGGGGGAGTTAGGGAGGAAAAAAAGGCATGACTTGACATTCAATTGTGCTCTGTTTAATGGCCCATACCTAGTGTGTTCAGCCCCTTATGAGGTTGTGGAACATTTTGAGGACTGAAGTGTGCGTTGGCATAAATCACACTGCGGGCTATGTGTCTTTGGTTATGCAGCCAGAGTTGCCAGTTACAATCCGTCCATACTCATGAGGAAATTAAAATGTTCACACCACTTATGGTTGCCTGGGGGGAAGGTTGGGAGAAAAGGATACTTAGGAAGTTGGAGATGGTTGAGTATACATGGCTCCATTTTAAATGGATAACCAACAAGGACCTACTGAATAGCACATGGAGCTCTGCTCAGTGTTATGTGGCAGCCTGGATGGGAAGGGAGTTTGGGGGAGAATGAGTACCTATATATATATATATGGCTGAGTCCCTTCACTGTTCACCTGAAACTATCACAACATTGTTAATCAGCTATATCCCAAGACAAAATAAAATGTTTAAAACTAATAGTAAGAAAAAAAAATGTTCATACCATTTGGCCCAACCATCCCACTCCTTTTAATTTATCCTGAGGGTTTGTCCAACAGCATTTTTAAAAAGCACAAAGCTATACAAAATGACAGAACATATTCTTTGAAAGAAAAGAATAGACAGTATTTAAATGCCTGATATTTTAGCAAATTAGGGGGCATTGACTTGATGAACTATTATGCAGACATTTAAGTCATAATGGTGACTGTAGAAACTCAAGGGACACTTAGATATGTGGTAAATGTGCAAAATAGACAATTGAATTAAGTATACACAATGATTATAACTTGACAGATGAGTAGACTTACAGACAAAAATTAGACAGAAAAATATAAAACAGAGAATTGTGTTAGCTTCAGGAAATAAAAGTAATTTTATTCATTTGAGATATTTCCCTTAAATGTCATCATGTGGTTTTTACAGCAAATGTGTGATTTTTTAAAAGCAGTGAAGAAAAAAAAAGTGTAGATAAATATAGGACATCTCAATTGTCTCACAGACCAGGTGCTTGCAGAGTTTTCCTACTGCCTAGGGAGAGAGGGCTTGCAGTGTGAAGTTTCAGGGACCACATTTTCCACACTGCTCCCTTTGGAGGGAGAGACATTTTGAAGAGGCGGCTTTAGCAGAGGAAAGGAGGCTGGGTCATTTATCTCATTCTCTTTTTCATTTTTATCACTGTTGACAGATGTACACTCTTCTCATGCCCACCCCTCATGGCCAAATGCCAGAGGCCCTTCTTCCCTTTCCAGAGCTTCTCTAGTCGGGGCAGCCTTTCTCATACACAGGCTGACACACTTGGATGACACCCATGAAATCTTCCTTCATTTTCTCATCACTTTTCTTTCCCATTGTATCCACCAGTTTCAGCATCATCTCTGGTCCAGGTTTGAAACCTGCCTGAACATTCATTTTCCTAAGGACCCTATATGGACTCATCTTTATGGACTTTGGGCATCCCAGGTGGCACTAGTGGTAAAGAACCTGCCTGCCAATGCAGGAAACATAGGAGACGTGGGTTTGATCCCTGGAACAGGAAGATCCCCTGGAAGAAGGCATGGCAATCCACTCCAGTATTCTTGCCTGGAGAATTCCATGGACAGAGGAGCCTGGTGGGCTACAGTCCATAGAGTTGCAAAGAGTCAGATATGACTGAGCAACTCACTTTTCCTCATGTCCATTTCATGAATTTTGGTGCCCGTCCTCAAGCTGACTCAATGCTCACTTACTCTGATTTTTCTTGCCTATTTGCACGGGCCTCAGAAGAGGGATCTCTACCAAGTATGTATCAGAAAATGTGCTCAATTGATCCAGAAACATTGGTCACTTCTAGGTAGGCAGATGCCAAGTGTGTATTTCCAGTGGCAAACTGATCCTGAGAATAGTGACTTTTTTGAGGACTTACTATAGAACATGGGAGAAGGCAGTGGCACCCCACTCCAGTACTCTTGCCTGGAAAATCCCATGGACAGAGGAGCCTGGAAGGCTGCAGTCCATGGGGTCTCGACAAGTCAGACACAACTGAGCGACGTCACTTTTACTTTTCACTTTTGTGCATTGGAGAAGGGAATGGCAACCTGCTCCAGTGTTCTTGCCTGGAGAATCCCAGGGACGGCAGAGCCTGCTGGGCTGCCGTCTATGGGATCGCANGAGCCTGGAAGGCTGCAGTCCATGGGGTCTCGACAAGTCGGACACAACTGAGCAACGTCACTTTTACTTTTCACTTTTGTGCATTGGAGAAGGGAATGGCAACCTGCTCCAGTGTTCTTGCCTGGAGAATCCCAGGGACGGCAGAGCCTGCTGGGCTGCCGTCTATGGGATCGCATAGAATCGACACGACTGAAGCGACTTAGCAGCAGCAGCAGCAGCACTATAGAACATGCACTGGTGGAAACACTTTCTACTCAGGATATAATTTGTTCCTAACTGCAGTCTTATTTGTGGAGTTATCCAGGTTTCACAGGTAAGGCAACTGAGGCACAGAACTGCTAAGCAAGTACTTAAGTGACCGAGAGTATTGCAGACTCCAAAAATCGCCCATCAAATGGCAAAGATTGCCACAGCTGGAGTTGAACGCAACGGTGGGAAGGTTTGACTTCATTTCAACATTTCGACCCTTGGGAGCTTTCACATAAACATCTGAATTTCGGCTTTTCTTTGAAAAATAGAGGGATTTGGCAACAATTTGCTGGAGTAGAATCTGTTCCTTGAGAGGAGACATAGGCTGCCTCCCAGCCTGCCACAGTTGGGCTCACATCACTTAGAATTTTATCATACTTTTCTTTTTCGCCAGTTAAGATATTGTTTCACTTTTTTTTCCCCCTGCTTAATATTTAAAGTTTTTCCTGTTGATGTACAGTCTTGCTTTATTTCGGGGTTTCTGTTTAATCTTTGTAACTTTGCGTCTTATGGGGAATCGTCCATGTGAAGTCCCAAGTGGCTCAAGAATTTGAAGTTCATCAGTCCTTAGGAAATGGACTCGGTGAACATAATCACTGAAGAATAAAGCTGTCATAGAGCAATGAATAGAAATGGAAACTATTTGACTAAGGAAGACTTTAGCTTTGTGTGAAATCTTCAATAAAATTCTGTTGGTTTCCTTATGATGCCAGAGCTTAATATTCCCTATGCTTCATTTTAAAAAGTCAGCACTACCAAAATAGTGATTTTAAAACACAGTTGTGATGGTATCACATCTGTGACTAACAGCCTTCGCTGCAGCCTCACTGCCTTGTGGAAGAGGTCAAGGCTTTGCATGACTCACAAGGCTCTGGTGATCTGGCCTGTGCATTCTTCTCAAGCCTCATCTTCCATTAAAATGCTTGAAACTAGGAGCACTGGAAATCTAATCAAACTAAGTGTCACATGAGTGAAATAGTAGGGGGAAAGTTTAAATTTAGGTAGACAGGCTGGGGAAGACGCCACTAAGGAAGAGACTTTAAGTAATACAAAGGAGGCACCCAGGTGAGTATCTTGGGACTAGCTTTCCAGGTAGAGGAAGGATGTGCCAAGTCTCTGAGTGCACGTCCACTTGGCACAGGGAGAGCCCAGTGTGGCTGGTATAGCAGTGACAGAGGCAATCTGAGAGATAACAAGGAACCAGGATAAAATGAACCTTTAGGTCTAGTGACATCTACGTGACTTGGAAGCCCTGGGCTGGTTTTCAGTAAGGGAATGACATGATCTCACTCACATGTTTAAACAGAAGCACCCTGGATCTGGTACTGTTATAAATTGAAAAGAACAAGGCAAGAAGCAGGGAGATCCGTTAAGAGGCTCTTGCAATAACGCATGGTAAGAGATCATGTCAACTCAGACCAGCATAGTGGAAGTGGAGGTGATGAGAACAGATAAGATTCTGGGTATCGTTTGAAAGATGAATCAGCCCATTTTGTTAACAGACCAGAGGCGGGGTATGAGGGGAAAAGTAGCATCAAGGATGAGATGAAGGTTTTCAGACTAATCAGAAAAGTTAATATTAACAGAGCTAGGGAGGATTTAACAGGAACACGGTTGGGGGATGTTAAGCAAGGAGTTCGTTTGAGACAAGTCTGTGATGCCTGTTCAACATTCAGGGGAGATGACAAGCAAGTAACTGGATAGGTGAGTCTAAAGTTCAGACTGAAAGTAGAAATCAGTCATCAGCATACAGCGTTATTTAAAGCTGTGGTTCTTGCTGAGAACACGAAGGTCTGAGGCCAGGAGTGTTCCAACCAGTCTTAGAGGTCAGGGAGATGAAGGGTGATTGAGACGAAACAGAGAGAAAAATAAAATTAAACATTCTTGATGTTCTGGAACTTAGGAGAGAAGGGGTTCAAAAAAGAAAAAATGATCAATCGCTAATGAGAACTCAAAGATGAGAAGTAAGAACTGATCATTGGAGTTAGCAAGTGGAGGTCACAGGCAACCTTGAGAAGATCGGGCAAGGTCCTTGCTCCTGGAACTTACATAGTAGCAGAAGTACAGACAATACAAAGTTTGACAGATAAATACATAATATATATTGACAGATAATGATGAGTGCTATAGAAAAAAAAAAAAAAAGAAGGTAGGGTCATGAGATATAATGACTGGGATGCTCCTGTATATAGGGTTGTCAGGGAATACGTCTCCAAGAGGTGTTATTTGAGCCAAGACCTGAAGGGAGTGAGGGCACAAAGGTTGGTACGAGGAACCTGCATAGCCTTATGGATTCTATACCCAGCATCGTTCTGATTGGCCAGATGTTTGGACTAATTGGTTATTTCCCAGAAGTATGCCAGCTGTTGGATATTTTGCATATTACTCCTGGCTGAGCCTGGTGACTCTATGGGGAAAATGGCATTCTAGATAGGAAGAACAGCGAAAGCCCCAGAAACAGGGCATGTTCAAGTGTACCAGAAGCCAAGCCTGATCGGGTGGCTAGAGCAGGGGGAGACATGACGTGGAGCTCTGCTGCTTTCCGGAGAGCTCTCCCGAACATTCCCTCTGTTACCTAACAATGCTTGCTTGTGCTCATGCTATTGCTCACTCGTGTCCAACCGTTTGCAGCCCCATGGACTGGTCTGTCCATGGTGTTTTTCCAGGCAAGAATACTGGAGTGTATTGCCCTTTCCTTCTCCAGGGGATCTTCTCAACCCAGGGATTGAACCCACATTTCTTGGGTCTCCTAACAATGCTTAGTTACCTTAAACGGCTGCCATTCACTGAGTGTATGTGTGTGTGAATGTACAGTGCATATGTGTATATGTGTGTGTAGACATTTGTAATTATTACACATGTAACTTTGCTCATTGCCAGTGAGAAGAAACGACTTTCTGCACATACATCAAATATACCACTATCAAATATTACGCTCATCAATTTTAGTCATGTATTCTAGAGAAGAAGAAAAACTTTAAGAGCTGAGTGTTGTCTTGAATATTTTCTCACTGACATGGATTTTTTATATAGTGAAATATCAGTGGTCTGTCATAAGGTTATAAACTCACCAAACTCCTTCCTGAGACATCTAGGCCTATAAACTCATGATTTATTTTGAGGTTTCTTATAATCTAGAATATGGTTGACTGGAAAGTGCTTTTCTCTGGGTTTTAAGAACTTTTCTGTTGAATCTACCTATATAATAAAAAATAGGAAAAATCAAATTGTATTTAGAAAAATATTTATCTGTAATTAAATATTCCAAGTGTCACAGTTTCATTTCTGTGTGCTCCCTTCTGATTTTTATTTCAAATTTATAAGTGTATATAATTATGATATATTATGTAAAAATATATGTGTGTACATATGTATCTTTTGACTTTTAATATTTTTATAAATACTTCTCCGTATTTCTTTATATACACTTATGTGTGTATATATATCTTTTTAATGGCAGCATAATATTCAGTATTTATAAATTTAAAAGTAATTTTTGTAATTTTCTCACATTTTGTACAAAAATAAACTCAAAATGGTTTAAAGACTTCAAGGTAAGACCTGAAACCAGGAAATGCCTAGAATAAAACATAGACAATACACTGACATCGGTCTTGACAGTATTTAATCAGATCTGTCTCCTTAGGCAAGGTAAACAAAACCAAAAGTGAGCAAATGGGACTAGACCAAACTTAGAAGCTTTTGCACAGCAAAGGAAACTATCAACAAGATGAAAAGGTTGCCTACTGAATGGGAGAAAATACTTGCAAATGATATGTCTGATGAGGGTTTAATGATATTGAAAAAAAAAACTTAAAAAATAAACAGAAGTCCTCAGTAGAGATTTCTCCAAAGGATGCTTACAGATGATCAACAGCACATAAAGAGCTGCTCAGCATCACTAATTATGAGGAAGATGCCCACGAACCACCGTGAAATATCCCCGCTCATCTGTCAGAATGACTCTTAACAAAAAGACAAAAAAAAAAAACTGTTGGCGAGGTTGTGAAGAAAAGGGAACCTTCATGCACTGTTGGTGGAACTATAAATTGTACAACCATTATGAAAAATGCTATGGAAGTTCCTCACAAAAGTGAAACTAGAACTACCATAGGATCCAGCAGTTCTACTCAGTTCAGTTGAGTTCAGTCACTCAGTCATGTCCAACNAAAAAAAAAAAAAAAAAACTGTTGGCGAGGTTGTGAAGAAAAGGGAACCTTCATGCACTGTTGGTGGAACTATAAATTGTACAACCATTATGAAAAATGCTATGGAAGTTCCTCACAAAAGTGAAACTAGAACTACCATAGGATCCAGCAGTTCTACTCAGTTCAGTTGAGTTCAGTCACTCAGTCATGTCCAACCCTTTGGGACCCCATGGACTGCAGCACGCCAGGAAATTCTACTACTGGGTATTTAACTGAATAAAAGGAAAACACTAATTCAAAATGATAATCCCCTTTATCTTCATTGCAGCATTAATTTATGATAGCCAAGATATGGAAACAACCTTAGTGGCCATCAGTAGATGAAAGAGTAAACAAGATGTTTGTGTGTGTGTATTTTTATATATATATATATATAAATATATATATTTGTATGTATGTATAATATATATATGTAAATATATTTTTGCCTGTGTGGCTTCCCTGGTGGTTCAGACAGTTCAGAATCTGCCTGCAATGCAGGAGACCTGGGTTCGATCCTTGGGTTAGGAAGATCCCCTGGAGGAGGGCATAGCAACCCACTCCAGTATTCTTGCCTAGAGAATCCCCATGGACAGAGGAGCCTGGCGGGGCTACACAGCCCATGGGGTCACAAAGAGGTGGACATGACTGAGCAACTAAGCATGCAGACACGTGTGTACACACACACGCATACACACACACACACACACACACACACTCATGCAATGGAATACTACTCAGCCATAAAAAAAAATGAACTCTTGCTATCTGCAACAACATGGATGAACCCAGAGGTATTATGCTAAAGTGAAATAAGTCAAACAGAGAAAGACAAATACTATATGAATTCACTTATATGTATAATTTAAAAAGCAAAACAAATGAACAAACATACTGAAACAGTCATAGATACAGAGAATAAATAAATAGCTGCTCGAGGGAAGGAGAGGGACAGGGGATGAGAAAACAGATGAGGGAGATTAGAGGTACAAGCTTCCAGTTATAGAATAGTCATGGCTATGAAATGTACACTGTAAGGAGTATAGTCAGTAATAATGTAACATCTTTGTATGATGACCAATGGTAACTAGACTTATTGTGGTGATCACGTTGTAATGTATAGAAATACCAAATCACTATATTGTGCCCCAGGAGCTAAGACAGTGTTGTAGGCCAATTGTAGTTCAAAAATAAACAAATTCATAGAAAAAGAGATCATATTTGTGGTTACCCGAGGTAGGAGGTGGTAGGAGGAAGGATTGGATGAAGGCAGTCACACGGTACAAACTTCCAGTTGAAAGTTAAATAAGAACTAGTGTTAAAATGTACAATGTGATAAACATAATCTGCAATACTGTATGTTGTATACAAAAGTTGTTAGAGTAAATCCTAAGAGTTCTTATCATGATGAACTTTTTTCATTTTACTTTTATTTTGTATCTATATGAGATGATTGATGTTCGCTAAATTTATTTCATGATGTATGTAAGTCAAATCATAATGCTGTACACCTGAAACTTATTCAGTGCTGTATGTTAATCATATCTCAGGAAAACAGAAAGGGAAAGAAAGTTTAAGTAATTTCTATACAACTTCAGTGTATGTATGGATAAGTACATATGTATTTTGCATATATATTTCCACTTCTAACGATTTAGTAAATTTCCACATTTTAAAAAATCATATTTATCCTTCTAGTGACAGCATCATTTTCAGTTGTATCAATTGCACTCTAAGATACATGGCTTCTCCCCCGTTAATGGGCACTGAAGTTGTTTCTGTTAGTTTTTATTGTGTCATACACTTTGTAAATTAACCATAGATTAATTTACAACAGATGAGTCACTGAACATATTTATTGTCTTCTCATNTAACGATTTAGTGAATTTCCACATTTTAAAAAATCATATTTATCCTTCTAGTGACAGCATCATTTTCAGTTGTATCAATTGCACTCTAAGATACATGGCTTCTCCCCCGTTAATGGGCACTGAAGTTGTTTCTGTTAGTTTTTATTGTGTCATACACTTTGTAAATTAACCATAGATTAATTTACAACAGATGAGTCACTGAACATATTTATTGTCTTCTCATTGGCAAATATTTCTCCAGATAGGTGCTATTTGTAATGTCATTGGCAATGAGTGAGTTTATTTTCTCCACCCTAACTCTGAAGAGTGTTTTTTTTTCCACTTTCTGTATTTCCTCTTTCATTAAATTTTTGAATTGCTTACCCAGTTATTCATTGGGGTTTCACTGGTGGTCTTATTTTAAAATATTTTTTAATTTCTTAATTTTTATAAAAACATTAAACTTTTTTTACTTTACTAGAAATTAACCTTTTACATGTTATACTTTGTTGTAACCTTTTCCCCCCTCTTCCATTCTATTTTTCCCTTAATTCTGCTCTTATTTTTACCATTTTCCTCTTGAGAGTGCCACTTGTTATGCCCTATAGATCTGTTTCTTAAGATTTTTTTTTAGACTAATGTCCTTATCCTTGATTGTGTTGGCTACACTTTTCAATTGTTATCTCTAGTACTTAATAATAGACTATAATTTCTCTTTGACTGTTGGCAAAGTATAAACCCTTGAAGCACCTAGCATCTCCTTATTCTTCCTTTTGCTTCATACTTCTAAGGTTTTATCATCCCTTACTTGAGGCACAGCTGATATTGACAATATTCTGTAATACCTGTCTTTCAAAATAGGTGCCAACCGTGAGCCACTGCCCGGGCCCTGACTGTGGCTGAATATCCTGCCTCACTGCTGCTTTTATTTTGAAAGGCTGTTACTTCTACCCTGGTTTTTAGATTTTACCAGTAGAGAAAGTGAGAAATGAAAGAAGGATTGTGTTGATCCCTGTCATCTTGCTATAGCTAGGCAGCGTCCACAAAAGCCATGTATAGTAAACATGCTTTCTCCTTCATTCTCACAAAATTACGGCAGCCAGCTCTTTGTCACTTATACACAGTACTGACCCGTCCTAGAAGGCTGCATGCCAAGATGGGTCTTATGGGCTCTGTTCACCAGTGACCTGTGAATATGAAATATCTGTACCATGCCATCAAAACATAGCTGAATGGAGACGTTGCACTCCATTGTATTTCCAGAAGCTTCTTTTAGCTCACTGTGTAGCAACTGCTCTGAATTACCCTGTCATTTCTCCACACATTCTCAGCCAAGTGATGGTATACTATAGCAAGCTGTATTTCACTGGTTCCATTCAAGACTTGGTGTTCCAGGGAGTGTAAGATGTGGCTTTACAGGACATGGATGAATGTGCCCACGAAAGCGAACGGAGGGAGCAGAGTCAGTCTTGGTCCTTGAAGACCCTACAGAAAGTGGGTCGCAACACTTCTGGGTTTGAGTTTTCCCTGGTCTTCTCTGTGATACCTTGTGTTTCCCAGGCATCATCCTCTCATTGTTCTATTCGTTTCCCTTCTGGCTTATTGCTCTATCACTGGCAGGAGGCTTCCTGGGTAATTCTGCATTACAAGTGACAGCTTTGACCGTCTTTGAGTGAAAAGAGCAAAAGTGACATCCTGTAGAAATACACGATACATTAAATTCATTGATGAAAAACAAGATGCAGTTTTAACAGAAGGAGGGATGGAAAGAGTCAGAAGACCGATACCAAACAAAAATTGATGAGGCCCTTTTCAGAGTCAGTCTATAGCCTTAGTTGTCTCTAACTGTGATCCCTGGAAGATACTCTGCCGCGTGTAATCCAAGAACAAAGTCAAAAATATAAAGACGTTTCTGGTGTCCACCTTAGCTTCCTTTGACAGAATTTCCTATGTGTTTAGGGAAGCAGTTGGACAAATAAAAAAATATTTATTCGGCTCCATTTTCTGTTTTTTTTCCAAGGTAAAATGATTTGTCGCTAATATCCATTGATATATTACTTGAGATTATTCATTTACAATGAAAACTGGATCCCATGAGTCACCTTCTTTGTGTGCATCTGTCTTTGATCAGTTCTGGGAATGTGCTCAGAGTTACCAAGCCCAAATCCTGGATCGGGACCAACCTCTGCCTTTCTCTGCTACAAATAAAACCCCAGCTGACAGTGGGAGAACTGTGAGGGTAACAGAAAGAGGTCAAAATTCCTTCTGCAAGGAAGGTTGAAGGCGTTTGACGTTTCAGAGTACTGTCATGTATGTTTTAACATAGGTAAAACTGGCAACTTTTAAAAACCAACCCCCCACACATGTTTCTTAAACTTTTCTCAGATTTGGGCAAGCTGTGAAATATTAAAGCAGGGAAACACACACACACACTGTGCTCCCATGAGCCTGGAAAAATCTGGACTGGACTATATTTGAGTGGGTTTTTTTGTATGTGTTTTCTTTTAATTCTGCGGGGGAAAAGGGCGATTTTTAAAAATTGGTGACTAGGAAAAGTTAGGATTTAAAAGGCAAACAAAATGATAGGATCAAAAAATGTACTGCAAACCAGGTGAAACAAAAAAGATATCTCCTTATATCCTTATATCTGTTTATAAGGAATAACAAACATACCTCCTCTTAGCTAGACCCAGGAATTATGAGGCCACAAGACTGTACTGTCTGGCAGTAATTCCCTTACCAATGGAATAAGTGTGGAAAAAACCGAGCATGATGAATTGCCTTTTGATTTGAATTAATCTTTAGCTGGCAAAAAAAAATATAAAAATAAAAATGGTCATGGGAACAGAGCAACACCGATGTTCAGAAGCCGAGGAAGCAGTTTAAAAAGAATTATTCATACACCATGCTTCCCGAGATACGGGACCAGTGACTCATCAAGTGTGAACTTCAATTTTGGCCCTGGTGGCTGTCAATAAATTACAGTTTTGTGAAAGCAAAGTCTACTCTGCAGCTTCCTCCCAGACTTGTGGTTGTGTATTTCCTAGAATGCTTCAATAACAAGTTTATATAACTGGTCCAAGCTTTGGCAACCAAAGAATAGACTCTAGTCCAGTCATGAATGTGAGCAACAGAAAAGAATACATTCTATTTAAAGAGGAGTGTTGGTATCTGTGCAGGTAGGAAACAACCTTTGAAAGCTTTGTAGAAAAATAGCTCCTCCAGCCCATCCAAAGTTACGAGAGAGAGAAAACGTTATCAACTATCAATCAGACCAAGTTGATATTTGACAACCTTTTGCCTGTTGTACTGAATCCCATCTTAGGATCTTAATTAATTCCAGCATTTCTATAATTTTAAGATGTTCCCATTTCTGTCCCATCTCCTGTATCTCCTAACCTTTCTCTTTGGCTTTCCTGTTAAATCATTTTCCCTTTACCTTTGTAATTTATTTCAACTCAACCTTCCACGTAGAGACCTTGACCAAGAAATATGCTGTATCTGAATTTCAATTTCTTATAAAGTATATTGCATAGATATTTATACTTGAGGACTAAGAGAACCCTTTATTGGTATTATTTATCTAAAAGTGATTATAATAATAATTGATCAGGATATGTGTGTGACTAAAAATAGGTCCATACACTTCATAGGTTACTGTATCAACATAATTGCTTAAAATCAGGCCCATCATTGACGTAAATGTTTAGAGCCCAGGATACAAAGCAGAATACTTTGAATGGAGTCAGGCCCTAATAAAGGTTCACTGAGCTTAATTTAGGGTTTGTTGTATTGAAGACAATTATTTTGGCAGTGCTTCTCCAATTTCTCTGGCACGCACACATTGGAGAGTGAAAGGGCTGTTGTGACTTTGCATTTAACAAAATGCTTCTGTGAAATCTCCTGTTTTGATTTAAAAGCGTTGTATTCTAGTCCAGGACATCAGTGTTGGGAGTTTAGTAAAGCATAGTGAGTCAGAACATGGCTTGCGTTACTGGAATCAACATTTTTTAGCCAAATGCTTTTGTACAAGTTTCTCAGCCTCTCAAAGCTGCCAGTTCTCTTTTCTATAAAATGGGGATTCTATTGGGGTGGACTTCATAATCATTAATAAAGCATTTATATGCACTCCTTCCCCCTTCCAAAAGCCATCCTCTGTGATGTGTTTCATCTGTCACCTTAATCATGCATGCATCTTTTAAAAATATGTAGTGTTACTTTGCATATGTTTAACTTCCATAAAGAAGAGAAGGAAATGTTGATAGATATCAATAGAGTATATTGACTTCAAACCCACTACATACCCCACAAGGATATTCTGAGATTTCAATAAGATAATGTAAAGAACCTAGGTGCTTCATAAATGTTGGTTGTTTTGGAGTCTCCCTGATCCTTCCAGAGGGATTCCCAGGCGACTCAGTGGTAAAGAAGCCATCTGCCAATGCAGGAAACGTGAGTTCGATCTTTGGGTTGGGAAGATCCTGTGGAGGGGGGATAGCCTACCCATTCCATTATTCTTGCCTGGGAAATCCCATCGACAGAGGAGCCTAGCAGGCTACAGTCCATGGGATCTGAAAGAGTCGCACACGACTGAAGCGACTGAGCATGCGTACACATACGCTGATCCTTCCAGGTAACCTTAATGCTGTTGTATGTGTGTTGTGGGTGGGGAGATTATTTTAGGGGCCTGAAATCAAGGTTGTGGTCTGTGAATCCTGAGTAGTATTTTTACTTCTGCATATACTTCCACTTGCAGGATGACCTCTTTGATTTTCTTCCATAGTACGGAAAGGAATGATTACAATTAAACCATTGTGTTCCTTCGAGTCAGAAACTGGCTGTTAATTGAGCCACCCAAACACTGACCTTGCACCCAACCCTATCAAAGTTGGTTCCTTTCCCTTTATGCTAACCTCCAATTTTCCACCCTCCTAAAATAAGTTAATTCTGCATGTTCACCCATGGCTAATCTAGTTAACAGTACAAGATCAGATGTCCAAACCTGGACTCAGATGCCAAGAATGTATTGGTAGGAAGAAAGCATTTACATTGTGTAGACAAGATGTTAAACCTCAAGTATCATGTGAGTTTGACCAGGAATGCCTAGAATCAGACTTCCTCCTTCTAGTATTACTGAGCATTTCGAAACAAATGTTTTTGTTCAGCTGTTTGTAGCAAAAATGAATACTTGATGAATTCTTGCATTGAAAAAGTGACCCATTGTCATATTATTAATAGCAGTAAACTTCTAGAAACTCTTCTTTGCTGTCATTTAGGTAGACTGGCACCTAGCATTTATGAGAGAGGTTCAGAAGTCAGTTCTACGGGTGGCTTACCCCTATTTTTCATAGACACACCAGGTTTTGTGTGTCTTAAAATCCCACTCTCTTCTTTGCTAATTACCTCCCTAGCTCTTAGGAAGATTTCTAGTTTTCCTTTCCAAATGAATCTCTGTTATTTATTTGCAGGCTCACTGCCCACAGAGAAACTAGATTTGAATGTTTTTGTTTTTGTTTTTTACATACCAATACTCAGACTATATTTTCCAATAAAAAGTCAGAGCAAGCACATTTTCAGTCTGAGAAAAGGTCGTCATGCAATTCTACCAAAAAGTCTTTCCTGGAATATTTACTGCTCCTCTCAGTTTACCTGAAATAGGGTGCTGAGGACACACTTCAAGGACTTCAGAACCTTCCCTGATTCTCTCTGTGTATGCTTTTTGTTGAGGATATAAGGAAGAAAGGACAGACACTACCAACCCCATCACCCGCAGCACACATAGAGGGAGGGAGTGGAGATGGAGGGAAAGAGAATGAATATATGAATACCAAAAATGAAAGTGGAATATCTATACAGGAAATAGGGATCACTGCCTTCGATAGAAATTGCTAATTACCTCTGATTTTATTTTTCAGTTTATATATTCCAGTATTCAATTTTCGGTTTCGTACTGGTAGAAATCACTGGTATCTTTTGTCATCTTAGAGCTTTTAGAATCTGTTTGCTTTAGTACATAGTAAAGGAAATGGCAACTCACTCCAGTAATCTTGCCCGGAGGATTTCACGGACAGAGGAGCCCGGCAGGCTACAGTTCATGGGGTCACAAAAATTTGGACACGACTGAGCGACTATCACTCACTCACTCACATAGTGAAAAATCAAGAATGTAATCATGGAGCCAAATTGCATTTTTTAAGACTCATCTCATTCTTGCATAGAAAGAGCCTCAAGGAAAGAAAACCAACTCCAATGAAACTAGCTGAACTTTGAGAAAGTATCCAGTTTTTGAAATGCCTCAGAACTTTGGAATACTTTGGTCTTTCATAATAATGTTGGGGGTATTTGATGTCAAACTTGAGAGACCTGGAGATGTTGAATTGACCTTTATTTAATCTGATTGATTTAGAGTTTTGTTTGTCTTGAGCAATCTAATTATTTAGGTAGAATGAGGCTCACATTTTATGCAATAAGACTAATAGTCTCCCGATGCACAATGATTCCTTCAGGTTGCTATTAAGTAAATTGAATTTCTCTGATTCACTAGAAGTTGTTGGGTTTTCTTGACTTTTCTCATTTTATTATAGGTAGGCAAGCTGCAAATGTCAGCTGCCAGAACATGACCAATAAATACCTGTTTAATTTTTACTGATGATTTCATATTCTTGAATCACTAACTTTTCGGAGAGAAAGTAGATTCTTTCTAGTATGAGCCCCATTGAGTCCAATAATTATGTACATAATTTTTTAGTTATCAAGATATACCTTCATGAAACATTCTTTGAAAATAAATTAGGTCTTGTGGGGGCTTGTCATTCCTAAGAATGAAATGCATTTATCAGAGTTGCTTCTTGAGACATAGTTCATGGTGGTGTTTGCAGATGGTCCAAGACTTAATGTTATATGTTACTTACAGTATTCCTCTACATAATGTACATTTAAAAACTTTATTCAGTTCTTTTCTGTTTTCTTGCGTTATAATTGATATAAAGCAAATATGATCTTATTGGCATCTTCCATTCATTCTATGGTGGTTTTCTTTTTCTTCGTTTGTCTCCCCAGGGGCAAGCAAAAGTAATCCATGGAACTTTATGTTAAAACAGCCCACAAAAGAAATATATTTGAAAAATTATTCTCCTAGTCAGGGGCTTCAAACTGTATTTTACAGAATCTTAGTATCTGGGGACTATAGCCCAGGTGCAGCTCTATATTTATGTGAGAAGTGTGATTTTTTTGTGGGGTTTCCCTGATGGCTTAGTGGTGAAGAGTCCACCTGCAATGCAGGAGACGCAAGAGACACGGGCTTGATCCCTGGGATGGGATGATCCCCTGGAGAAGGGAAATGGCAACCAGCTCCAGTGTTCTTGCCTGGGAAATCCCATGGACAGAGGAGCCTGGCAGACTACAGACCGTAGCGTCAGAAAGAGTTGGACATGACTTGGTGACTAAACAACAATAAGTTTTTGCAACGTGGGTTTGATTATTTTTGTGTGCAGTTCTTCTGTGCTATTCCTCTCTTCTGGATTTGCACCTACTCTCCCTTTCTCCCCTGCTGAGTAAATTACTCACTAACTTTAACCAGTTAAACTGGTCTCAGGTTATCTCTTGCTCCATGTGAGTGCCTGTGTGCATGCTCAGTCATGTCTGACTTTTCACGACCCCGTGGACTGTAGCCCGCCAGGCTTCTCTGTCCATGGGATTTCACAGGCAAGTATATTGGAGTGAGTTGCCGTTTCCTTCCCCGGGGGATCTTCCCGACCCAGGGATCAAACCCGTGCCTCTTGCATTGGCAGGCAGATTCTTTACCCCCGAGCCACCTTATCCTCTCCNGACCCCGTGGACTGTAGCCCGCCAGGCTTCTCTGTCCATGGGATTTCACAGGCAAGTATATTGGAGTGAGTTGCCGTTTCCTTCCCCGGGGGATCTTCCCGACCCAGGGATCAAACCCGTGCCTCTTGCATTGGCAGGCAGATTCTTTACCCCCGAGCCACCTTATCCTCTCCCTCTCTTGCTCCATACCATTGTCTAGAATGTGGTGCTCCCTGTTTGGATTTCACCTGCTTTTCACTAAACAAACTCTCAAGGGCTGTCTTCCTTCAATACTGATTCCCAAACCATAAGCTGGAGAAGTACAGTGAGGTTTCCCAATTGCTTCTGTGTTGTTTTCTGTAAACATTACTCCCACATTTTGTCCCCCGATTCCCGGTACCGCACAGATGCACCTTGGGCTTTTGCATCCCTCCCAAGGGTAGACAGCATCTTCGGTGGGGCCTCACTTATGGGGCCTCAACTTCCTGAACCCTCAATCTTTCATCCACATGGAGCTTCAAATCACCTCCCAGAGCCTCCTCCCTTCTCCCCAGGGCCTTGCTTTTGCCTGTGTCTTTCTCTGGTTTGGGGGTGTCTCATCTGAGACCCTCGGCCTATAGTGAGTAAAGGTGACCTCCGCTCCCGCTTGTTCTCTCTGCTGTCGTGGGCCGTTGTCACTGCTCCTCCGTCTCCTGCTGTTTTAAGTCATTTTTCTGCCCCTGTAGCCATCAAACGGGAAGAGATTCCTTCTAAAGCTATTGTTAGGTCCCCAAATCTCAAGGCACTGGGGCTGCTATAACAAAATACCACAGGCTGGGTAAACGATAAACAATAGAAANTGCTCCTCCGTCTCCTGCTGTTTTAAGTCATTTTTCTGCCCCTGTAGCCATCAAACGGGAAGAGATTCCTTCTAAAGCTATTGTTAGGTCCCCAAATCTCAAGGCACTGGGGCTGCTATAACAAAATACCACAGGCTGGGTAAACGATAAACAATAGAAACTCAGTTCTCACGGGCTGGACATCCTAGATCAGGATGCCAGCATGGCAGGAAAGGGGCACTGACATCTTGTAGCCTCAGTTGGTAGAAGGGGCTGGGGAGCTGCGTGGGTCTCTAGTCGAATACAAGTGAGGGTTGTATTCTACCCCTCCCAAAGGCCCCACCTCCTAACTGNTTTTTAATGGCTGAGTAATACTCCATTGTGTATATGTACCACAGCTTTCTTATCCATTCGTTTGCCAGTGGACATCCAGGTTGCTTCCGTGTCTTGGCTATTGTAAACAGTGCTGCGATGAACATTGGGGTACACGTGTCTCTTTCAGTTCTGGTTTCCTCGGTGTGTATTTCCCAGCAGTGGGATTGCTGGATTGTATGGCAGTTCTATTTCCAGTTTTTTAAGGAATTGCCACACTTTCATTTTAAATTTACACTTATATATAAATTTGTATTCATTTATATTTAGTGCTTATTTCTATTTAATATTTATCTCTTGCCTTGCCTTTCTACTTTAAATGTTCACTTGTATACTACCAAATGCCATCCATTTGATATTTCATTCTGAGCATCTTATTGCTCAGACTTAGACTCCCATGAATTATTGCAGGTATATAGCCTTGAGTGGAGTCATTACTGAGGGTCACCGCCTTGTTATGCTGTGTTCTGATAACAAGTTTCGTCTCCTGAAGCAGCAGTGCCGTTTTATGGAGTTTAGACTTGTCTCACCATGTGGGGCTTAGGAACACATGCACTTTTCCCCATTGATACTAAGTGCATAATTAACTTTCTGTGTGTCCTTATATCCATTCATCTACTAAGCACAGTATGGCACTCTTCTTAAACTGTAATGAGGACTCAGGTGTTTGTGACCTTGACAGCTGTGCAGCTGAACAGTTAGCAGCAGCAGGAAGGACCTCTGATTTGGAGCCTTTTGCATTCTGGCTCACATCGAGAGGACACTTGAGATGGGCAAATGCCAGCTTCTCCATTCCCCAGAGTGCACACCTAATTCAGAAGAAGCATTTTCAGGTATGTCCCTTTTTGTAAATTTTCAGCTTCACTGAGGTGTAATGGACATATAAAATTGTAAGATGTTTAAAGCATACATCTTGGTAATTTGGTATACATTGTGAAAAGACTCCCACCATCTAGGTATTAAACATCCATCACCTTATTTAATCACCCATTTATTTATACACTGTTTCTTAGTGAGGACATTTAAGTTCCACTCCCATCAAATTTCAGTTTTGTCCCTTTATTGTTCACTCAGCTTTGGAAGGAAAAGTGCCTGACAACCTGAGAGTTACTAAAAACATATTGGAATTGTGGCTTTTTGCGTTAAATTGTGGAGGGTTGTTGAAAGTAAAGGATAACTTTCATTACCTTAAGGTTGCTTTGATCAGATCAAGAGCAACTAGTCCTGCCTTTGAGGGCCATAGGGTTCTAATGGAGTTTTCTTAATTTTTTTTTTTTGACAGGGACCATTTTTAAAGTCTTTATTGAATTTGTTACAATATAGCTTCTGTTGTTTATGTTCTGGTTTTTGGCCACAAGGCATGTGAGATTTTAGCTCCTGGACCAGGGATTGACTACACACTTCCTGCACTGGAAAGCAAAGTCTTAACCACTGGACCTCCAGGCAAGTCCCCTAATGGAGTTTTCATAACTAGTTTCCTAGACCAGCCAAAAGAACTGTGTTGTGTTTTGTTTATAATTTGTTTAAGTTTTTAGTTATAAAAAAATTACCAAGTGAACAATTTTAAGTGTACAATTGAACAACATTAAGTATGTCTACATTGTTGTGCATGTGAGCTCTAGAACTTTTTCTTCCTGCAGATCTGTTATTCTGTACTCATTAAGCAATAACTCGTTTCCCCTCACCCCAGCTCCTAGAAGTCACCATTCTGCTTTCTGTTCCTATGAATTTGATTACTTGAGATACATCATGCAAGTGGAATCACACAGCATTTGACTTTTTGAGACCGGCTTATTTGACTTAGCATAATGTCCTCGAGGTTCACAGGATTTCCTTCCTTTTTAAGATTGACTAGTACAGTATTCCATTATGTGTGTGTATTATATGTATAGAGGTGGCACTNCTATGAATTTGATTACTTGAGATACATCATGCAAGTGGAATCACACAGCATTTGACTTTTTGAGACCGGCTTATTTGACTTAGCATAATGTCCTCGAGGTTCACAGGATTTCCTTCCTTTTTAAGATTGACTAGTACAGTATTCCATTATGTGTGTGTATTATATGTATAGAGGTGGCACTAGAAGGAAATGGCAACCCACTCCAGTGTTCTTGCCTGGAGAATCCCAGGGACCGGGAAGCCTGATGGGCTGCCGTCTGTGGGGTCGCACAGAGTCGGACTCGACTGAAGCGACTTAGCAGCAGCAGCAGTGGTAAAGAACCTGCCTGCCAATGTTCAGTTCAGTTCACTTCAGTTCAGTTGCTCAGTCATGTCCGACTCTTTGTGACCCCATGGATTGCAGTCTGCCAGGTCTCACTATCCATCACCAGCTCCCAGAGTTTACTCAAGCTCATGTCCATTGAGTCGGTGATGCCATCCAACCATCTCATCCTCTGTCGTCCCCTTCCCCTCCCACCTTCAACCTTTCCCAGCATCAGGGTCTTTTCAAATGAGTCAGTTAAGACAGGGTTCGATCCCTGGGTCAGGAAGATCCCCTGGAGGAGGAAATGACAACCCACTCCAGTATTCTTATCTGGGAAATCCCATGGACAGAGGAGCCCGGCAGGCTACAGTCCATAGGGTCACACAGAACTGGATACAACTGAAGTGACTTAGCACGTGTGTGCGCACACACACACACACACACGCACACGCACACACACACACGTATTGTATATATTCATTTATCTGTCAGTGGATACTTTGGTTTCTTCTACCTCTTGGCTATTGTGAATAATACTGCTAAGGACATGGATGTGCAAATATCTCATCAAGATCCTGCTTCCAGTTCTTTTGGATATACACCCACAATTGGAATTAATGGATCATATAATAATTCTGTTTTTAATTTTTGAGAATCTGCCATACTATTTTCCAAAGTGACTACACCATTTTGCAATCCCATCACTGGTGCACAAGAATTAGTTTCTCCACATACTAACTGTTGCTATTTTCTGTTTTGTTTTATTTTGTTGATGGTAGCCATCCTAGTGGCTATGAGGGTGAAAATGTGGTTTTGATTTGCATTTCTCTAATGATTAGTAAAGGTTAGTATCTTTTCATATGCTTGTTGGCCATTTCTATATCCTTTTTGGAGGAATGTCTATTGAAGTTCTTTGTCCATTTTTAAATTGAGTCATTTTTTTTGTTAGTATAGTTCCTTATTTATTCTGGGTATTAACTCATCTGATATTTGATTTGCAAGTATTTTCTACCATTCTATAGTTTGACTTTTCACTCCATTGATTTATAGGACTAGCTTTAACATTATCTGTGAAGGAATTATCTTTGGTTTGCTGATATATGACCAGTAATTTCTCCTTGCCCAAATAAGTACTGACTAAGGAATTCAGTTCTGTGTTTTGGTAAAGTTATCTAGCTTCCATAAAACCAATAGCAATAATAAGGGCAATGTTTTTGAACTTTTCTTTATACCAAAGCTTTAATAAAAACTTATCAAGAATGAAATATAACTATCTGCAGCAACATGGATGGACATAGAGGTTATTATACTAAGTGAAGTCAGACAAAGACAAATATTATATGATAGCACTTAACATGTGGAATCTAAAAAATAAGACAAAGGAATCTATATATAAAACAGAAATAGACCCACAGACATAGGAAACAAACTTAAGGTTTCCAAAGCGGGTATGGAAGAGGCAAGAATAAATTAGGAGTGTGGGATTAAGAGATACAAACTACTATATGTGAAAAAAAAAAAAAAACTTACCATCTTTCTTGTGGGCTTCCCTTGTGACTGAGCTGATAAAGAATCCACCTGCAGTGCGGGAGACCTGGGTTCGATATCTGGTTCGATCCCTGGGCCGATCCCCTGGAGAAGGAAAAGGCTACCCACTCCAGTATTCTGTCCTGGAGAATTCCATGGACTATATAGTCCTTGGGGTGGCAAAGAATCAGACATGACTAGGTGACTTTCGCTTCACTTCACATCCTTCTTGAAACGCTTCTCATGTGAAAAGTGTTACAGGGTGCTCCGATTTAAAGCTCTTCACAGATTGAACAGGAGCTGAAGAGACGACACAGAGAGTTTGTTTTGCCATCTGTCTTATATGCCTGATCTTGAGTTTGTGAAGAGAGATGTGTGGTTTGTGCTGTATGGCCTCTCCCATGGTGTTTAAGAAAATATATGCTGTGTTAGTAGAGGTGATCTGCAAGTTACTTGGAATTGCAAGAGAATAGAGCTTCTTTCTACAAATCATCAAGGAGATGACATACTAAGTAACCAGGATAGAATTCAGGGAAAATGTTTGCCTTTTTTTTTTTTTAAGGAAATATGTGCATTCTGTGGTTTCTGTAGAACATTTCATCTAAGGGAATATCAGTGTGTTCGTTCACAAGTTATATATAGCCAGCTTCTCCATTAAAATGCAGCTAACTCTTGAGTGACTGCAAGAAAACCTATGAAAATATCTAGGCCACCCATTCTTAGGATCAAATGCTTCCTGAGCACCTGTGGAGAAAGCAAGTTATTGTTCATGATTATGGCATATTTTAATAAATGATATCAGTTTTGATAAACCTTAATGTATTTTTGATCACTGATTTCTGAATCTTCTCTAAATTGATGTCATTGTATCAAATAAAGTTCAATGAATAATTGGTTACCTTTTAGCACATGAGCTCTACTGGCAAGGATTTTTTAATTTGAAATGATACTTTCACTATTAAAAAAACATGAAATAAAATGAAGTGTCAAGATTACTTTTGGGAATTTTGTAGTGTTTTAAAATTAAGAAACATTCATTTTCACCATAATCCCGATACCAACCCTGAAGTCCAGAGGCTCAAGTACTCAACAGTTCTTGCTTGAAAATAAATCGCAAGATTGTAATCGATATTTAATTTTAAAGAAAGAGATTAAAGAGCATGGTACTGCATTGTTGCTTTATTACTTTGTTTTTTAGGGTTCTCTCCTGACAGTAGAATTCACACTCCATTTATCTGAAGAGCCATAAAGCTGGAATTTCCTAAGAGCACCATATGTAATGATTATGGCAAAGTTCCAGAAATTTCCAGTGGGGAACAGGCTTTTACTCTTCTGAAACTGTCAAGCTGCTGGCAGAAGCAAGCGCTCTAGTTAAATGACTAAGCATATGATCTCAGAGACATGCCCCAGTCCTTCGGAAGAATCCACGAGGAACATCTGGCGGAGTGACCGAGCGCCGTTTGTAGCCATGCGTATCACAGCTTAATCATCAAGGACTGCGAGTAGTTCTAGCCACGACCTCTTAATGAAAGCCACATGTGAACCCATCAGGCTTTTATTTTCACATGACACCAGTGACGTTTGAATGCAGCAGTTGTCTAGCGCTCCACATGATTAATTCCACTGAGGGGCTTTGGGGTTCCAGCTGGTCCCGACACTCTGCACTCAGGATGCAGAGTGAGATTTCCGCAGGGTGTCCGTCAGTAGCAGAGCATTCTCAGCCCTGCCACCACCGTCTGTTCTACTCTGGCTTTCAGTTCCTCTCAGAGTGGCTCTGACGTCTTGCCTCTTGATTAGGCAAGAGCGGACCGAAAAACACTCTAAGCTCATGAACTAGCTGATGATCTTTCAGAATGCCAAAGCATTCTTAAAGAACTGGTGACTTACATTCTATTGGATAAGAACCTGTCATGGGTCTGGTTCTTGTCAAGGTATATAGAAAAGTTAAAAAGTATTATAGATTGGGAATTTTTATAAAAAGAAAAAATTCTGAACTAAGCTCCTATTACTAGGGCAAGGATGAAGAAGTAAAACGAAATAATTAGTAAATGCTTAAAAGAGTACTGGTTTTCTTTTGAAAGAAGAGCTATCATACTAATTTCAGCTCACTCTGTGGGAACAGCAATCACCTGTTCAGACACAAGCTTGCTTATGACTTGGTAGGAAGACATCAACAAACAGCGACTACCATTAAAAAAAAAAAAAAAGAATGCCAGTGCAGGAAAGATTAAAAAGCAATGTCTAAAAATGCCATGTATTAACATATATATATGGAATCTAGAAGGATGGTACCAACGATCCTACATTCAGGGCAGCAAGGAAGACACAAAGAGACTTCTGGACTCATTGGGAGAAGGAGAGGGTGGGATGATTTGAGAGAATAGCATTGAAACATATATATTACCATATGTAAAGTGATGACCAGTGCGAGTTTGATGTATGATGCAGGGACTCAAAGCCGCTCTGTGACAACCTGCAGGAATAGTGGAGGGGCTTCAGGATGGAGGGCACAATGGCCAATTCATACTGATATGTGGCAGAAACCATCACAATTTCATAGAGTAACTATCCTCCAATTAAAATAAATAATTTTTAGTAAGAAAAAAAAAGCAATGTCTAAGCCAATGTCCTTGAACAATACTTCTTAAAACAATTGGAATATGTCCATACAATCTAAGCAGTGGGGTCAGGAGGTGTGCTCTGCCCCATTCCGTCACTCGGGGACCAAGGCTGATAGAAGCTCGCCTTCCATGGCTTCCAAGCTTTCTCTGGGTGTCCATGCTCAGCCACCAGTTGGGAAAAGAGAAGGAAGTGGAAGATGGTTGTGGTCCAGGCAGAGAGGTGATTCATATTCCCCTGACCAGGACTTAATCCCATGGCTGTAGCTAATCATGAGAGAGACGGGGAATTGGAGTTTGTGTGCCAAGGTGCAGAAGAAGCAAGTTTAGATGCTAGCCACCCAGCCTCTGTTGTAGAAGTGATGGGAGCCAGGTAGAAGAAGAGGAGCAGAGTTGAGGCATTTTTAATGTATAACCGAGTATGTCTCTGTGTGTCATTTGAACAACATAAATATGTAACCTATTCCAAAAATAAAAGACACTTTTCAGAAAAAGTAAAGTCATTGTCTGTATAACATTTAGACATTTACATTGTCTGTATAATTTATCCTCAATTATACACCATGTTCCAGATGGTTTTGTCATTTATCATGGCTTATGCACATGGTCTAATTCCTTTTGAACCAGACTGGTTCCAGAATCAGGGGAAACCTCTCCATGACCTGGATTCCTCGATTTGGGGATTTTTTTCCTTTCCCTTGTCTCCGTTGGATGGCGCTCCAATAAGGAATGATTGTGTGATTAGGTGATAAGAGAGGAGTTAGCCTTGTCTGTGTTGAACTAGGGGAAAGCATCTAATCATGCCTCTGAAAGTCACTGTAAGGACTGGCCCCCCACCTCAAATCTGGGCTGGAGAATGGCAGCCACAGTGCATCATAGCTCTACAGGTCACATCTGAGACCCAGAGGCGTTCCATCTCACTCCCCTGCTCAAGTGCCTGTGGGTCTTCACACTCATTATTCTTTTTTCTTTTCTTGAGGATTGCATACTTTTTGTTTGTTGTTTGTGGTTGTGCCACATGGCATACAGGATCTTCCCCAATGAGGGATTAAGCCTATGCCCCCTGCATTGGGAGCTCAGAGTCTGAACCACTAGACTGCCAGGGAAGACCCATACTCTTTATCATTGTGAGACCTTGACTTCTTCGACTGATGGAAGAGGTTCTGATCTGTTTGCCTGTGTGTTTCCAACTTTCCATCTTGCCAAGTCCTTTGAGTTTTCCCTATGACTGCAACCAGAGTTTCTCACACTGATATTCCATGGTAGCTTTTTCTGGAAGGCATTATCAGCTGTGAGGCANTCGACTGATGGAAGAGGTTCTGATCTGTTTGCCTGTGTGTTTCCAACTTTCCATCTTGCCAAGTCCTTTGAGTTTTCCCTATGACTGCAACCAGAGTTTCTCACACTGATATTCCATGGTAGCTTTTTCTGGAAGGCATTATCAGCTGTGAGGCAGACAAAAAAGTAGTACATGAGCAAATCCATTTGCAAAAGATTAAATGCTACATCCTATATCACCTCTTGGGAGAATATATCTTCTGAAGCTTCTGAGAAACTCTGCAGCTTAGACTCTTGTTTAATTTTTTTCTTCCTGCTGCTGCTGCTGCTGCTGCTAAGTCACTTCAGTCATGTCCGACTCTGTGCGACCCCTAGGAACACATAAAATGTGTCACGTACTCCACCTAAATGTCCCTGGGCACTGATACACAGAACATCGAGTTGGAAGCTGCTGCTTTTGACTTGGGTGGTCCAGTGTGGTCACCATGGATCACACGGGACTACTATGCACTTACTTGACATGTGTCTCATATTACATTTCTAGGCAGCTGTGGAATTCCTTGTTAATTCTTCCATGAACATTCTATGCAGAGCAAATAATTTCTTCCAGGATGCTCTCATTTTGTGGCTTTACTCCATGTGTCATAAATATTTGTCCGTGTTTCTTAGTCATCAGCTGTGTGTTTTCTTTCCTTGAGGNTCTCATATTACATTTCTAGGCAGCTGTGGAATTCCTTGTTAATTCTTCCATGAACATTCTATGCAGAGCAAATAATTTCTTCCAGGATGCTCTCATTTTGTGGCTTTACTCCATGTGTCATAAATATTTGTCCGTGTTTCTTAGTCATCAGCTGTGTGTTTTCTTTCCTTGAGGATTGGTGTGTTCATTCTAAGGGATTGCAGAGTCTAGTCAAGTGCCTGACACATGTTATGATCAGGTTTCTTTTGTTCCCTCTTTCTGTACATATTTGAAAGATAAAAAGACACTTAAGTTTTTTTTATTTTGCTCTTAAAATTTTTAATGCATATATGATTTGTAAAGCTACTAAGTATCCTGTTCTCAGAAGAAACTTAAAACACTTTAATTCCAGTCATCTCCTGCCCCTATTCTTGTTTATTTAGGTCTATTTTTTAATATTTTTTAATTCCATTCTGTAGTTCCAGTGCTAGAGATAGATCTCAACTCCCACTCATGTCTTGAGTATCTAGCACATCTTGTTTTTTGTTACAATAGAAGTCTAACTTTTCAGCTGCCTGTGACCAACCCTTCGGCAGTTCAGGTACCGCCACCTCCACCCGATCTAATTTTTGGTTCTGCAAATTTTCCTCATGGGCTTAAAATCCTAGCAATGCTTTTCAAAGGATATCTGTTATGTTTTAGCAAGCATAGGAAATACATTTACCAGTTAACTATATGCTGGCATAAACTGAGGTTTATTGCGTGGTAAATGGTAAATGGATGTATGGATAAAGAGAAAAACTTTCTGGCACAAAGAAGCAGAGCGAACAAGTAAGGGAGGCAGGAAAGCACAAAGGTGATTTATTGTCTTTTAGTTTGTCTAGAGAAATGCTGTCCAGCTTGTTAGTTGCTAGCTGTGTGTGGCTTGGAGCCCTCGAAATGTGGATAGTGAATGGATACATGCTGAAGTTGTAAAATACAAACAGGATTTTGAGGACTTAACATTAAAAAAGGAAGTAAAATACCTAATAAAATTTTATATTAATAATCTATTAAAGTAATATTTGGGATATATTGAGTAAAACATATTAAATGTCACCTCTGTTAATTTGACTACATCAGGGTTCGATCTCTCAGTTGGAAAGATCCCCTGGAGAAGGGAAAGGCTACCCACTCCAGTATTCTGGCCTGGAGAATTTCATGGNAATAAAATTTTATATTAATAATCTATTAAAGTAATATTTGGGATATATTGAGTAAAACATATTAAATGTCACCTCTGTTAATTTGACTACATCAGGGTTCGATCTCTCAGTTGGAAAGATCCCCTGGAGAAGGGAAAGGCTACCCACTCCAGTATTCTGGCCTGGAGAATTTCATGGACTGTATAGTCCATGGGGTTGCAAAGAATCAGACACGACTGAGCAACTTTCACTTTCCCCTTCACATTTAACTTTTCTTTATACCTCCCCTGTTTCTCTTGACCAACACTAGAGTACATTGTAGATACACAACAAATATGAATTGAACAAAAGAAGACACTTGTTCAGTCACTAAGTCATGTCCAACTCTATGACCAGGAACTGCAGCATACCAGGCTTCCCTGTCCTTCACTATCTCCTGGAGCTTGCTCAGACTCAGGTCTATTGAGTCAGTGATGCCATCCAACCATCCCATCCTGTGTTGTCCCCTTCTCAACCTGCCCTCAATTTTTCCCAGCATCAGTCTTTTCCAATGAGTTGGCTCTTTGCATCAAGTGGCCAAAGTATTGGAGCTTCAGCTTCAGTATCAGCCCTTCCAATGGATATTCAGGGTTGATTTCCTTTGGGATTGATTGGGTCTGATCTCCTGGTTGTCCAAGGGACTCTCAAGAGTCTTCTCCAGGGCCATAGTTCAAAAGCACCAATTCTTTGACACTCAGCCTTCTTTATGGTCCAACTCTCACATCCGTACACGACTACTGGAAAAACCATAGCTTTGACTATACGGACTTTTGTGGGCAAAGTGATGGCTCCACTTTTTTAATACACTGTCTAAGTTTGTCATAGCTTTTCTCCCAAGGAGCAAGTGTCTTTTAATTTCATGGCTTCAGCCACCATCCACAGTGACTTTGGAGCTGTAAATGGAGCTGTTAGTATGAGTCCCACAATATCTGCAAACCACTTCCCATACTGGATTTACTGAGGATCAGATTCATCTATCCAAGGAAGTACAAGAGGTGAGGATAGAATTCAGTTCCCTCCGGGTGGAACATGTAGATGGAAAGTAGCTGGGGGAAATGAATTTAGATAAATGCTTTTGACAACCACCTGAGGAGAACAACACACACCTATAGCTTTCCACATTTTCATCAAACACTGTTTCGGTGATGTAGAAACATTTTGGCATAATATATCATGAAAAGGACTTAAGGAATCTCAAGAATGCAATCAGAACTTTCTCAATTTGATATTGTTTTCTTCTCTGAAATTTTAGCCAATCTGCTTCCCTGAATTAACTTTCTGCTGGGATGTAGAAAAAATTAATTTATTACATTCCAGAATTTTGAAGCTTGCTTGATTACTGTATAGCATTTGCCTTTTACCTTGAGAAATGAATTGTAACTGGCAAGTCAGACAGACGAGAAGGTTACAAAGGCACCACCTCACTTCCATCTATATATAGCCATTAAGCCTTGTATTAGTGAAAGCAGTGAAAGCGGTAGTCATTCAGTTGTGTCTGTCTCTTTGCGACCCCATGGACTATACAGTCCATGGCATTCTCCAGGCCAGATTACTGGAGTGGGTAGCCTTTCCCTTCTCCAGGGTATCTTCCCAATCCAGGAATTGAACGCAGGTCTCCCACATTACCGCTGTAACCAAGTCCATTTGTTTTCTTTCTAAGGGGCAGGATAGAGTAGTGAAGTCGTGAAAGAGGATCATACAGTAAAATATCTGTCAAAAATATCTGAGGCTGTCCCACCAGCCTGCAGAATAAACCCCAGTGCCAGGGGATCCTGAGCCTGTTGTGTACCAATTGACTGTCCCCAGAGACCATTTTTGCCCTTCTTTCTTGTCGCCCTTACTCTCTGAAATGGACACCAGTGTTTTAGGACGTTTGCTGGGCCTCCAGTTGCTGTAAGCCAGGGCAGCTTCTGCCCAAGGATTCTGCTCAGATCAGGAATGCAGCATGAGTTCCAGGGCAAACTCTCCTCTGTTTATGAGTTACAAGAGCAGTTCACAAGCTGTGTGACTCAGCTAGGTCTCATGTTTTCCTATTTGACTCCCACTGCCACAAAAGTCTGTCTCATTCACAGTTTCTCCCATGCGTGGAGTATGGGTATAGGGCGCCAGAGACCCATGGCCTTCGGGCGTGTTACTGATAAACTTGATTCCCACATGTTGGACTTTTTACCTGTAACAGAGAAACACATCTGTTACCCCAAGGGCCTGTGTTGGGGAAACAGGCATATGGACCAAATGATTAAAGCATTTGGAAGTAGAAAGCACAGTTGTCTTTGAAGTGGAATTATCTGTGACTTTTATCAGATGTCTTCCCGATGTTACCCATATGTTTAGGCTTCCAGTTTGCAGGCACGGAATTGCCCAGTTACCTCCATTGTTAGCTGGAGGAAAGAAATAGTCCCCAAAGTCATGGAGAGCCAGATTTCATGATTCTGCATCTCTTCTTCTGTTACCTCCTGACCCCTAAGATTTCTGATGCTACTCAGGGATTCTTCTCAGTGTGCAGCAAGCCCCCCCCCCCACCACCAACAATAGAAAAAGAGGACGAGAAAATGTTTTATTTGCTCAGCACAGATTAACCACAGTGGTTCTTGGTTTTCATAGGCAGTATGAAGGATCTAATCTAGCCAGAACCTCCTCCTCAACCCTCCATGGATCTTACTCAGTAATCTAACCAAATGAAACATCTCGGATCATGAAGAGCTTCCGGAAAAAAAAAAAAAGGCACAGCATGAAATGATACATCAAATGACTAATTGGTCAGCTGAGCTGAGTCGTTTGGAATTGTACGGTTGGCCACGGTTTGTAGAGTTTCTCCTGTTCTGCTGTTTTGAAAGAGTGATGTAAAGATGCCCACGAACTTCTGGTCCTCTGGGCAGTAGAAAGAGGGATTGCAAACAGGACGGACAAAGGAAGGGTATTTTTTTAGAGCCAGGACTCTTGAGAAATTGCCCCTGGGAAAATCTGAAAAGCTCCATGAGCAGGCCCCTACTCCATAGGCACAAGGCTTGGGCCACAGAGATTAGGCTGAATCCCAGCCCATTTGCTCCTCAGCCTAACGCTGTTGCCCAACATGTACTGACTTTTGTAGTGGCTTTACCTTACAGCACAGAATTGTAACCCTTGTGGATATAAAGTACCCATAAAACTCCTGCCTACCAGAGAGTTGAGGAGAGAGGAAGATGAAAAAATGGCTCTCAAAATTCCCACTAAACAGGAGTCAGCCAGAGTACCAGAGGCCATGGACCAGTCAACACAGAGAAACCTAGAAAACATCTGTATGAGAAAGTTTAAGGATTGTTCTTGCCATCGGCCAATGAGACAAAATAAAACGAAAACAAGCCGACATGCCAGCAAGTGTCCAGTGGCCAAGGAGCTGAGAAGAGACTGCTCTGCGGATGAGTCAGCTAAATGCTGGGATAGCTAGAGAAGGAGTGATTTTCAGAAGGTTAAAGGAGGGGATAAATCCACCAAGCAGCTGGTACAGCGTATACAAATTAGCATTTATATCATACTTCATAGGTGATTCAAGGAGTTTGCCAGGCTAATTTTGACTTAACAAGCTGTATTTAGAGCCTAACCATAAACTCCTAGTCAGTTTGTGTATTGAAAGCTTTCTTCTTTGTTATCTTGAGAGGGCCTATCAAAGGACCAAGGAAATAGCCTTGCTGTTGGGAACCTTCTATACTTTAAATATCTGCTGTTCAGAAACCCATTTGAATTGGTTAATAGTAAATGCACGTGAAAGAGACATTTGCTCTTAACCAGACTTGGAGATATGTTAAGGTTTTCATATGCATTTCCAGATGGGAGGTATGTAAATCTCACTTGAGTTCATAAACATATGTTGAGAAATTTGATGGGGTATGGGGGGAAGTGGAAGGGGGTGCAGCATGGACCCTGGGAGAGGTGATGATAATATGAAAATTTAAAATTTAGTGCATATTTCTAATCCTGAGCACAGCTTACTTGAGGAATCACTTTAAAACCCTGTCTCATTCTGAGACATTTTTACAGTAAAATTCCCATTAAAATGAAAGCAATCCGATTGTTGAGTTTCTTCATCTAATAAGAACTAAATATAGTCTTTCTAAGACTCCTACCAAGCATGACAGTGATATTTTAAAAAATCTCTTTTCATACCTAGAGAATAGAACTGTAGATCAATTACACAGAACTAAAGAGGCACCAGCCACAAATACCTGAAATTATTTTCTTGATGATTATAAGGTATTTTACATTTGACATGAATCTTTTCATTCTAGACCATTGATTTTTATTTACATTCTGAATCCAAGTGTTTGCCTCTTTTGGTTAAACAAGATTAAAATGTTGATGTGATCTATACAAAATAAAAAAATTATGTTTCAGGAAATCNATACCTGAAATTATTTTCTTGATGATTATAAGGTATTTTACATTTGACATGAATCTTTTCATTCTAGACCATTGATTTTTATTTACATTCTGAATCCAAGTGTTTGCCTCTTTTGGTTAAACAAGATTAAAATGTTGATGTGATCTATACAAAATAAAAAAATTATGTTTCAGGAAATCCTGAACTCATTTTCTTTGCTCTATTAACATTTCATGGGTAAAGTGCCTTATATATATATATATATATATATTTCTCTGCTGTCAAGTTGCTTTCATTGGATTTTTTTTGATAACTCTACAGCTAAATAAGAAAAAATCCTGGCAGTGTCGTATAACTGGGACAACTCGTAGGAAAGTCCTGTGCCATATTCAGTGAAGCTACTGCCTTTTCCATCTTTATTTCTTTGGGTCAAAAAATATGAGGTCCAAAAAAAATGGATCAGTGGTTTGGGAGGCAATTTTATTTTCCCACTTTTTTTTAAGTCTTTATTGAATTTGTTACTCTAATGCTTCTGTTTTATGTTTTGGGGTTTTTTGGCCCCAAGGCATGTGGCTCTTAGCTCTCCAAGCAGGAAGTCCCTATTTTCCCTTAAAAAAAAAAATCATGCATGCATACAACTGCAGGGTGCTGGGAAAGTGACTTGTGGCATCTTCTCTACCGTCCTTGCTGTGATTGCCTGGCAGGCAGTTGACAGCTCTGAACCCTTTCTGGCCGCTCTTCTCACGCTACCTGTCTCTGGAAGCCATGTGCCAAAACCAGACGAGGAGGGTATGCATGGCAGAGGCTTATTTCAGTGGCAAAGGCTTAGAGGAAGTTAGATAAGGCCAGGGGTGTTGCCATGCCTGTTCATGTATAGAATGTTAACGTTCAGATGGAGGCACAGGCTCCCAGGCTGGAGGGCTTCGAGTACCACAGTGAGACCTGAACTTTATTCAGCCAGCAGTGAAGAGACCCTGAGGTCTCACAAGCAGGGAGGAGATGGTACAGTGTATTAAGACCCTGGATGATGTGGTCATGGCGGTGAAGTGGAGAAGGGCTCTGGTGGACCGAGAGGAGTGTAACTGTATAGGAGAATGCTGAGGGAGGCTTTGCAAAGGACAAGGAGGTCCTGTGTGAACCNTAAGGATTGTTCTTGCCATCGGCCAATGAGACAAAATAAAACGAAAACAAGCCGACATGCCAGCAAGTGTCCAGTGGCCAAGGAGCTGAGAAGAGACTGCTCTGCGGATGAGTCAGCTAAATGCTGGGATAGCTAGAGAAGGAGTGATTTTCAGAAGGTTAAAGGAGGGGATAAATCCACCAAGCAGCTGGTACAGCGTATACAAATTAGCATTTATATCATACTTCATAGGTGATTCAAGGAGTTTGCCAGGCTAATTTTGACTTAACAAGCTGTATTTAGAGCCTAACCATAAACTCCTAGTCAGTTTGTGTATTGAAAGCTTTCTTCTTTGTTATCTTGAGAGGGCCTATCAAAGGACCAAGGAAATAGCCTTGCTGTTGGGAACCTTCTATACTTTAAATATCTGCTGTTCAGAAACCCATTTGAATTGGTTAATAGTAAATGCACGTGAAAGAGACATTTGCTCTTAACCAGACTTGGAGATATGTTAAGGTTTTCATATGCATTTCCAGATGGGAGGTATGTAAATCTCACTTGAGTTCATAAACATATGTTGAGAAATTTGATGGGGTATGGGGGGAAGTGGAAGGGGGTGCAGCATGGACCCTGGGAGAGGTGATGATAATATGAAAATTTAAAATTTAGTGCATATTTCTAATCCTGAGCACAGCTTACTTGAGGAATCACTTTAAAACCCTGTCTCATTCTGAGACATTTTTACAGTAAAATTCCCATTAAAATGAAAGCAATCCGATTGTTGAGTTTCTTCATCTAATAAGAACTAAATATAGTCTTTCTAAGACTCCTACCAAGCATGACAGTGATATTTTAAAAAATCTCTTTTCATACCTAGAGAATAGAACTGTAGATCAATTACACAGAACTAAAGAGGCACCAGCCACAAATACCTGAAATTATTTTCTTGATGATTATAAGGTATTTTACATTTGACATGAATCTTTTCATTCTAGACCATTGATTTTTATTTACATTCTGAATCCAAGTGTTTGCCTCTTTTGGTTAAACAAGATTAAAATGTTGATGTGATCTATACAAAATAAAAAAATTATGTTTCAGGAAATCCTGAACTCATTTTCTTTGCTCTATTAACATTTCATGGGTAAAGTGCCTTATATATATATATATATATATATTTCTCTGCTGTCAAGTTGCTTTCATTGGATTTTTTTTGATAACTCTACAGCTAAATAAGAAAAAATCCTGGCAGTGTCGTATAACTGGGACAACTCGTAGGAAAGTCCTGTGCCATATTCAGTGAAGCTACTGCCTTTTCCATCTTTATTTCTTTGGGTCAAAAAATATGAGGTCCAAAAAAAATGGATCAGTGGTTTGGGAGGCAATTTTATTTTCCCACTTTTTTTTAAGTCTTTATTGAATTTGTTACTCTAATGCTTCTGTTTTATGTTTTGGGGTTTTTTGGCCCCAAGGCATGTGGCTCTTAGCTCTCCAAGCAGGAAGTCCCTATTTTCCCTTAAAAAAAAAAATCATGCATGCATACAACTGCAGGGTGCTGGGAAAGTGACTTGTGGCATCTTCTCTACCGTCCTTGCTGTGATTGCCTGGCAGGCAGTTGACAGCTCTGAACCCTTTCTGGCCGCTCTTCTCACGCTACCTGTCTCTGGAAGCCATGTGCCAAAACCAGACGAGGAGGGTATGCATGGCAGAGGCTTATTTCAGTGGCAAAGGCTTAGAGGAAGTTAGATAAGGCCAGGGGTGTTGCCATGCCTGTTCATGTATAGAATGTTAACGTTCAGATGGAGGCACAGGCTCCCAGGCTGGAGGGCTTCGAGTACCACAGTGAGACCTGAACTTTATTCAGCCAGCAGTGAAGAGACCCTGAGGTCTCACAAGCAGGGAGGAGATGGTACAGTGTATTAAGACCCTGGATGATGTGGTCATGGCGGTGAAGTGGAGAAGGGCTCTGGTGGACCGAGAGGAGTGTAACTGTATAGGAGAATGCTGAGGGAGGCTTTGCAAAGGACAAGGAGGTCCTGTGTGAACCCCTCTGGTGAGAGCTGACATGAAAAGGAAAGGGAGGGTTCCAGATGCAGAATATTAGGACATGGCAAGTTAGAGGGACAAGACTGACATTTAAGGAGAAAAGGCTGTGCTCAAGTTTATACACGTCCTCCTTCATGTGTGACCTTGAGTGCGTGCTTCTCGTCTGCCCTGCCCACCCCCCATCCTGTGTTGGTCGTTAGGAAATTATAATATCTGCATCCAACAAAACAGTATATTTTAGGAAATTATAGTATCTGCAACCAACAAATGGTATATTTTATGTCTTTACATACTCTAAGAAGTATACAGTGCTTTATTATTGGCAGTGTGTTATGAAAGATTATTTATTATTTTCAATTGAACTATAGTTGATTTATAATGCTGTGTCAGTTTCAGATGTGTTTTTCAGTTATATGTATATATAAATTCTTTTTCAGATTCTTTTCCATTGTAGGTTATTAACAAGATATTGAATATAGTTCCCTGTGCTATTCAGTAGGACCTTGCTGTTTACTTTATGTATAGTGGTGGATATATGTTAATCCCAAACTTCTAGTTTACCCCTCTCCCTCTTTCCTCTTTGGTAACCATAAGTTTTCTGTCTGTGAATCCATTTCGCTTTTGTAAGCTCATTTGTACTGTTTTTTAGATTCCACCTGTAAGTGATATCATGTAATATTTGACTTTCTGTCTGACATGCTTCACTTAGTATGATAATCTGTAGGCTCACCCATGTTGCTGCAGATGGCATTATTTCATTCTTTTTATGGCTGAGTAATATTCCATTGTGTATATATATCACACCTTCTTTATCCATTCCTCTGATGAGGAACACTTAAGTTGCTTCCTAGTCTTGCCTATTATATATTTATTACTATATTGGATTTATTATTGGAGGTTTATAGAGGAGTAAAACAAAGAGTTAAAAATCTGCATACATATGTTTATAGTAGCTTTACTCATAATAAAACTTGAAAGCAACCATGGTGTCCTACAGTCAGTGAGTGGGTAAGTCAACTGTGGTACTTTCAGACAATGGAACATTGTTCAGTGCTAACAAGAAACGAAACACCAAGCCAGGAAGAGGCATGGAGGAACCATAAATGCATATTACTAAGTGAGAGATGTCAATCCCAAAAGGCTACAGACTGTATGATTCCAACTATATGACATTCTGGAAAAGGCAAAACAGTGGGGACAACAGAAAGATCAGATGTTGCCATGGGTTTAGGGAAAGAGAGGGGTGAAGAGGCGAGCACAGAGGATTATTAGTATCTGAATGATACCATAATGGTCAATTCATGTCAATATCCAAGTGTCAACACCCAGAGAATATGTAACACGAAGATGAATCCTGATATAGATGGAGGACATGGAGTGACATTTGATGTTTCAGTGTAAGTTCATTGATCAGTCATACAAAGGTGCCACGGTGGTGAAGGGCTGCCGGTGGTGAAGGGCTGCTGGTGGTGAAGACTGGAAGGGTTGGGAGACACTTGTGGGAACATTGTATTTGCTGCACAGTTTGCTTTGAACTTAAAACTGTTCTGAAAAGTAAATTCTGTTTACTTGGGAAAAAAGGTCTAAGATGATCCCCAAATCTTAAGCCTTTAACTAAAATAATAGCAATAAAAATGCGCCTCACTGGAGTAAGACTATTAGGAAAATAAGCTGACTTCTGAGAAAGGTGATAAATTCTGGGGACATTTGAAGTCCAGGGGACTTGAATAACAATCATGTGGAGACATTCAATAAGTCATTGGAAAGCAAGACTGGGTCATATTATACTTGACATTCTTATGGCACTTACAACTACAAAGTGTGTCTACGTGTGTTGACTTGTCTTACTTTGTTTCTCACCCATGGGGTAAAGAGATCAGGGAGATGATTCCTGAAGCTTTCTTTCACCCATGAGGTTTTGTGACCTTCAGGAAACGACTGGGTGTGAGATAGAGATGCGAGTGTCACCTCAAGGTGATGTGAGCCACTGACGGTGGAGGAGCTTAGCAAAGGGAACAGATCTGGGCTCCGAAGAGAATCTGGAGCTGGGTACTGGCTGCAGGATAGAAGTCAGGGGAGCCATCAGACCTGGTGGGGAGAAGCCCACTGGACGTGCCCACTGGGACATGGAGAAGAACAGCAGAGGGACATTGCAAAAAGTTTCATGCAGCGGAAGACGGTCAGCCAGCTGCAGAGATGGGAAAGAAGCCGGGTGGAAACTGAGAAATTTGGTTTGGAAATTAGGTTGCTTTTACCTTTGAGAAGCTCATCGGTTTGAGTGGTGGGGTCAGCAAACATTGTCAAAAGCTGGGCAAACAGCAGGTGTCAGGGAAGGAAACAAGCAGAAGGCAGTGGACTGAAGGGATGAGAGCATCATCAGAAGATGGTTTTATAATGGGGAGATGAGAAGGGGTGGTATCCACCTTCTTTTTTTTTTTTNCCCTGGTGGCTCAGTGATAAAGAACCTCCCTACCAATGCAGGAGACGTGGGTTTGATCGCAGGATTAGGAAGATTCCCTGGAAAAGAAAATGGCAACCCTCTTCAGTATTCTTGTCTGGGAAATCCCATTGACCGAAGAGCCTGGCAGGCTATACAGTCCATGGGGTTGCAAAGAGTTGGACACAACTTAGCAACTCAACAATAACAACCTTAATGTATACCTTGTACATATTTACACATGTGGTGTGAGTGTAAATATGTACTTCTTCCCACAACAGTGAGCAGCCTGAGAAATACCACTTCTTCCACTGAAGTGCTTCAGAGATTTTTGTAAATAAGACTTAATGCAAAATAAATCAAAGCCTTTGGCACAGACTGACCTTAAGAATCAACCTGAGTAAATAAAAACTCCAGGACTGAAAACCCAAGGTTCTCAGCCTTGTTCATGAAAAATCCAGTTCTCTTTTTAAAACACAGGTATCTTAATATCCTCTTAGGCAATTACTAGTTTTGAGATTATATTAGGAGAAATTGCCACCATCTTTACATTTTCATAATAGAGACAGATTTTACCTCAATTGTTTGTTCTAGACAGCCTAAACATTTTCATGCCAAGATTTAAGACATTTTCTTGGACATTAGCATGATGGCTCATTGTCATGCTCTTAGATCACTAAAAAACTGTCTGTTGAGTTCAACCATTTGTTTAAGGACAATTCCAAATGACAAGCTTCTTGGGAAGCAAACACATCCAGTATCATTATTACTCAAGAGAACCTAGCAGTCTCCCTTTGATTTCGTTCGATGCAATGTAACAAGCGTCTATTGAACATTTAAGAGTAGAGCAACAGGCAGAGATCTAGAGAGGCATTCAGGGGAGCAGAAATTTCCCCCTTGAAAATGCTCGCAGTCTGGAAGGGCAAGNAAAGAACCTAGCAGTCTCCCTTCTTTGATTTCATTCAATGCAATGTAACAAGCGTCTATTGAACATTTAAGAGTAGAGTGACAGGCAGAGATCTAGAGAGGCATTCACGTGAGCAGAAGTTTCCCCCTTGAGCAGAGATTTCCCCCTTGAAAATGCTCGCAGTCTGGAAGGGCAAGCACCAATGAAGCAATTCATAATCAAAGCCAAATCTGAGAATGAAAAAAGAAGAATCAAAGTGTAGGGAGAGACTAAATGTCTGTCAGAATTAATATTTCCTTTCTGTTTGTCTGAAAATAATTTCATGGAGGAGGTGCAGTTTGCACTAGATAAGCATTGAAAAATAAATAGGTTTATAATCAGGAGAAAATAATAATAATAGGTAGTATTTACTGAGCCCTTACTAGTTGCCAGGCACCATTCCTATGTGGATTATATGTATCATTTAGTCCTCCCAGCACAAACAGCCTTATGGGGTAGGTAAGTGTATTCACTCCCTCCCTGAGTTGGAGATCAAAATGATAAACAATGTATAAACACTCTAACCAGTTTGTCCACAGGAGATACATGAAGTAACTCACCCAGAGTCGCACAGCCAGTAAGGTGGAGAATATGATGCCATCAGTCTGCCTGTAGAACTTGTGTTGTAAACCACATACTGTAGAGAGAAAGGCATTCCACACATAATAGAAGGAAGGGGTACCAGAAATGGAACAGCCTGAAAGGCTGGAGTGAAATCACTGGGTAGAATGTAAGAATATGTTTAGTTTTGAAAGGGATTGTTAAATATTTTTCCAAAGTGATTGGATCAATTTGTTATGACACCAGCCATGTAAAAGCATTCTGGTTGTTCCACATCTTTGAAAACATTTGGCATTATCACATTTTTTTTTCCTTTTGTAAATTTTGGCCATGTTGTTGGATATGGAGTGGTATCCTATTGTGGTTTTAATGTCTCTCTAATTAATTATAATTCTCTCAAATGGGTGTGTAGATAGTGTAAAACAATTAAGATCTGAAGCAGATCACATATACATATATGTGTGTGTGTCTACAAATTGACAAACTAATGTTAAATTTATATAAAAATCCAGATTAGACATACCCAAAGCAGTACTGAAGAAGAGCAAACTAAGGAAACTTATACTAGTAAATAAAAAGACTTATAATAAAGCACAATAAACAAGACAGTGTGATATTGGTTCCAGGATAGACAGGTTGGACAACAGCCTAGCAAAGGCAAGGGCAGAATCAGACCAGAGTATTTAGGATCACTTAATTTGAGCAGTTTCCATTGCAACATAGAGGAAAGAGGATGTTCTTTTAAATAAATGGTTCTGGGTCAGTTAAAACTGTGTAGAAGAAAAAGTTCTTTGACCGCTACTTCATGACATAAAACATTAAGATAGATCACAAGTCTATAAAACAATTTCCTCTTTTTAGAAGAAACATGGGTGAATATCTTTATAATTTTGGGTTAAACAAAGATTTCTTAAATAGGAAATAAAAAGCACCAACCATAAAAAGATGGACAAATTGGACATTATTAAGAATGTATATTCATCAATGCCAAAGAATGCTTGAACTACCACACAATTGCACTCATCTCACACACTAGTAAAGTAATGCTCAAAATTCTCCAAGCCAGGCTTCAGCGATACATGAACCGTGAACTTCCAGATGTTCAAGCTGGTTTTAGGAAAGGCAGAGGAACCAGAGATCAAATGACCAACATTGCTGGATCATGGAAAAAGCAAGAGAGTTCCAGAAAAACATCTATTTCTGCTTTATTGACTATGCCAAAGCCTTTGACTGTGTGGATCACAATAAACTATGGAAAATTCTGAAAGAGATGGGAATACCAGACCACCTGACCTTCCTCTTGAGAAACCTGTATGCAGGTCAGGAAGCAACAGTTAGAACTGGGCATGGAACAACAGACTGGTTCCAAATAGAAAAAGGAGTCCGTCAAGGCTGTATATTTTCACCCTGCTTATTTAACTTCTATGCAGAGTACATCATGAGAAATGCTGGGCTGGAAGAAGCACAAGCTGGAATCAAGATTGCCGGGAGAAATATCAATAACCTCAGATATG
>SJYA01002364.1:1123565-1291941 GCA_006410615.1 Neotragus moschatus | reverse complement strand
AGCACCGAAGAATTGATGCATTTGACCTGTGGTGTTGGAGAAGACTCTTGAGAGTCCCTTGGACTGCAATGGAATCCAACCAGTGCATTCTAAAGGAGATCAGCCCTGGGTGTTCTTCGGAAGGACTGATGCTAAAGCTGAAGCTCCAGTACCTCGGCCACCTCATGTGAAGAGTTGACTCATGGAAAAGACCGTTAATCTGGGAGGGATTGGGGATAGGAGGAAAAGGGGTGACAGAGGATGAGATGGCTGGATGGCATCACCAACTCAATGGACGTGATTTTGTGTAAACTCCGGGAGATGATGACGGACAGGGAGGCCTGGCGTGGTGGGATTCATGGGGCCGCAAAGAGTTGGACATGACTGAGCAACTGAACTGGACTGAACTGATGGACTACTAGAGAATGAATGTTGAGATCAAATATAAATGAAAAAGTAAATTTCTCATTACCAAGTTACCTTTGTTTAATTGTCAGATAAAATATTTTATTCATTTCCTCCTAGTTTATGCTGTCAGTATTAACTACTGTTTTATTATTTTTATTTTTACATTTATGCATGGCCTCCTTCATTTTTCTGTGGTTTGTGGATTCATCAGAACCATCAGGCCAGATGCCAGATGAAGTGTCTCAGTTAGACTGGACTGTCTGCCCACAAAGTCATATACATGTTAGATGAGACAGTCACATGTCTATGTATGTTTAACTTTTCCATATTGTATTAGGGAAATCCAGAACATTGTAGTAATAGATAGTGAGGAGACCTAATTTAATACATTACATAGTTACCATATCATGCAGAACCTTGCAAGTTAAAATTTTTGGTCTTTCTCTTTATATTAATAGCATTGAGATCTAGTTAAGGTTTTCACAGTGCGGTGACATACTCTGATTTTCAATTTGAAAAATAACTCTAGCTGTAATATATATATTGAAAAGGATAAGAGTGAAGGTAAGGATGGAGGATGATACTGCATCAGTACAAGAAAAATGATATGATATTTGGATCACAAATAATGAAGATGGAAATGGAGTGTTCATACATTTGGGATAAAACTGGCAATACAATCTAGGATTAAATATTAGTCTATAAAGGAAAGTGAATTGGCAAGTATTAGCACCACGTTTTCCATTTTGGCTTCAACTTCTGAACAGAAGAAAGCAAATACTGGTTGTATGGAAAAGATAATGAGTCCAGATTTATAGNATTTGGGATAAAACTGGCAATACAATCTAGGATTAAATATTAGTCTATAAAGGAAAGTGAATTGGCAAGTATTAGCACCACGTTTTCCATTTTGGCTTCAACTTCTGAACAGAAGAAAGCAAATACTGGTTGTATGGAAAAGATAATGAGTCCAGATTTATAGGTGAGTTTTGGGTTCCTTTCAGACATTCAAGTTTGTAAATGTTTAACAAGCCAGTTAGATGTGCTGGTCTGGAATTTAGCAGGCTCTCATACACTTGAGAGATGTTGAAGACTAGAAAACTCCAAGAAGTAACAAAAATCAAAGTAATGAAAAATGGATAATGGAGCATAATTTGACATATGGACAAAATGAGTCACATAATTTTAAAACTATATTATTTTCCTAACACCACAGATAAATAATTATCAAATATATCCGCATAGAACATACAGAGAAAGTTAAAATGGTGTTTTAAGCATCAGAATTTTTGACAAAGATAATTCATATTTAAAACTTTGAAGTTTATTGTTATTTGATTAGTTTTCAAAACAAGTTTTAATCCACCTTATATATACCTTCCTTATTACTTTGCATTCCGTGAATATAACTGTTTGTGAATACAAGATGATTTTAATTCATTTAAAAATGAGAGAATTATATTACAGAACTTGAGTTAGAAATTTGTGGATGATTCCATTTCTATGTTAAATTTTATTTGAGAATTAAATCCATAGAAGGTCAGTCTCTTTTTACTTCATATAGAGTAGCATTTCAAAGATACNTATATATACCTTCCTTATTACTTTGCATTCCGTGAATATAACTGTTTGTGAATACAAGATGATTTTAATTCCTTTAAAAATGAGAGAATTATATTACAGAACTTGATTTAGAAATTTGTGGATGATTCCATTTCTATGTTAAATTTTATTTGAGAATTAAATCCATATAAGGTCAGTCTCTTTTTACTTCATATAGAGTAGCATTTCAAAGATACATTTCTCAAGGCAAAACTTTGATGCCTACTCTGAACCAGCTGAGCTGGATGAAGCACAAGCTGGAGTCAAGATTGCCGGAAGAAATGTCAATAATCTCAGATATGCAGATGACACTACCCTTATGGCAGAAAGCAAAGAAGAACTAAAGAGCCTCTTGATGAAAGTGAAAGTGGAGAGTGAAAAAGTTGGCTTAAAATTCAACATTCAGAAAACTAAGATCATGGCATCCAGTCCCATCACTTCATGGCAAATAGATGGGAAGCAATGGAAACAGTGAGAGACTTTATTTTTTGGGCTACAAAATCACTGCAGATGGTGATTGCACCCATGAAATTAAAAGGTGCTTACTCCTTGGAAGGAAAGTTATGACCTACCTAGACAGCATATTAAAAAGCAGAGACATTACTTTGCCAGCAAATTTCCATCTACTCAAAGCTATGGTTTTTCCAGTAGTCATGTATGGATGTGAAAGCTGGACTATTAAGAAAGCTAAGCACCAAAGAAGTGATACTTTTAAACTGTGATCTTAGAGAAGACTCTTGAGAGTTCCTTGCACTGCAAGGAGATCAACAAATCCGTCCTAAAGGAAATCAGTCCTGAATATTCATTGGAAGTACTGATGCTGAAGCTGAAACTCCGGATACTTTGGCCACCTGATGCAAAGAACTGACTCATTTGAAATGACCCTGATGCTGGGAAAGATTGAAGGCAGGAGGAGAAGGGGACGACAGAGGATGAGATGGTTGGATGGCCTCACCGACTCAATGGACGTGGTTTGAGTAAACTCTGGGAGATGGTGATGGACAGGGAGGCCTGGTGTGCTGTGGTCCACGGGGTCACAAAGAGTTTTACGTGACTAAGTGACTGAGCTGAGCCAGCAGAAAGGAATTTTATTCAGAAGTCTGAAGTACTCTTTCACTTGTGTTATTTCTAACTGCTCTTTTATGCTAGCATCCCCCTGTAGGAAGCATCATGACACTCTTAATTGTCCAGTTGATAATAATGCAAAAATTTAAATGATAAAAACTGCCAAATAGATGTCTAAAATGTAAAAAAATAGACTAACCTTTTGCATTGTACTATTTTCCACAGATGTACAGCTTCCATTCAAATTGTTGATCAAGCTATGTTAATTTGTTCTAATTTAATCTCAGTGTTCCACATGATGTTTATTTAATATTTGATATCAGAAGGAGGTAATTTTTTCATTTAAAGTTTTATTCACTTATATTTCAAGTTCATTTTAATGTTAGTTGTATTTCATTTGTAGGAATAAATTTTTTCCCATCTTAATAGGTGATTCCATTTTAAATTTCAAATAGAAAAAAAATATAATTAACCCTTATTCAGAGTAATAGGATTTGTATTTAAAAACATGCCCCTTTAGATAGGAAAGCTTTGTACTTTTTCTTAAATTATATATATGAAATCTCCAAGAGAAGAGACATCAGCGAACATCTTAATGTTCTGATGTACAAGTTGTAGATTTGATCAAAGTTTCAGTCATTTGAATTTAAAAATACACACAGTGAGATTTATAACAGAAAATCTAGAGCTGAATATGTTCAGAATAATAGGCAATAATAATAAAAATGAGAGTGCATTCTTGGAATAAAAGGGATAAAGAGTCAATCATTTTTGTTTTAAGTCTCTCTGGCTGTCTAAAAATGACAGAGAATTCACTTTTCTTGAAGAGGACTGTGAACATGAAGGGTTAGAATTATGAGGAAATGAAAGGCAAGAAAGGCAAGAGCAGGCACTGAACAAAGCTTTACTGATTTGCATTCTACTTAGAGTGTTCAGAGCTCATTCTACTTAGAATTATTCACTGCTGTCTTTTCAGTCTCTTTCCTTTTCTTACTAAGTTCTTAATACCTGTCCATCTCCTTTTTTAATGCCTAAAAGTGTACCCTCACTAGATGTTTTAAACTGACCCCTGTTGTGTTTGTGACAGAAAATATAGACATAGATGATTTGGACATCCTAAGAAGAAAATAAGCTCTAACACTTCACAGTATTAATGAAGATAGCCAGAATTCAGTTCATAGGAGAGTCATTCATTTGTTTAATTAATATTGTAACCATTTACATGCCAGGCTCCATTCTAGATTCATGGAATATATTGATGAGTCAAACAACAATGTACACAATGGGCTTTAAATTGTAGTATGATATAGAAAGCAATGTTTAAGATATTTCCTGGATATATAATAGGCAAATATCATAATAATCCCTATAGTGACTCATGTAGCTTGGCTTTAGTAGACAAACTTGAGTAGCAGCATATTCAGACACCATTGTAAGGTCTTCAATCAGGTGACTGCTGTCACAAAACAGAGGAAAATATACACATTTGCAGGCGTATGTAGTGAATATGTATATGTTGCCTCAAAATCCATGCAGAAGTTACCAGATAACATCCAGTCATGATTGTTAGAAATAGTATTTTCAACCATTTTATAAATCCTTCCTGTAAATACATTTGGGCTTAAAAAAAATAAGGCTGTCATCTCTTTTCATAGTCTAAAACAGAATGTTTTATATGAGAATATTGAGGACAGATTGCATGGTTCAGGGGGTGGGAGGAAGAATATTTGGCTGTATATATTCTTAGGTTGTTCTTGAGGCTTGTGAAAAGCAACAGGAAGGAGAGAGGAAATCATGGGGACAAAAATCTTAAAAAATATTTACAGTGTCAGTAAAATACAGCATGGGGCTCTGTGCTTTTGTTATGTTGTAGGGAAAAATGTTTAAGAAGACATAAATTTATGTGAACTGCTGAGTTTTTCTAACAATTTTTATTTCTTTTACCTAGCAAGTATGAACAAAATAAAATAAACATTATGTTTGTTATTACTGTAGCATTGGCAGGGATGGATCTTATGAATATTATTACATCTCAGGTTCTGGTGTTTGGTCGGTGGAAGAAAATGGGTCAAGTTCAACTCTTAAGATTATCCAAGCCAAAGAAATAAGCCAGAAAGAAAAACACCAATACAGTATACTAACATATATATGGAATTTAAAAAGATGGCAATGATAACCCTGTATGCAAGACAGCAAAAGAGACACAGATGTATAGAAAAGACTTTTGAACTCTGAGGGAGAGGGAGAGGGTGGGATGATTTGGGAGAATGGCATTGAAACATGTATACTATCATGTAAAAACGAATTGCCAGTCTATGTTCGATACAGGATACAGGATGCTTGGGGCTGGTGCACAGGGATGATCCAGAGAGATGATATGGGGTGGGAGGTGGGAGGGGGGTTCAGGATTGGGAACTCATGTACACCTGTGGTGGATTCATGTCAATGTATGGCAAAACCAATACAGTATTATAAAGTAAAATAAAGTAAAAGTAAAAATTAAAAAAAAAAAGAATTACTTTCTCATCACATCATCCTTCTTAGTTATAAATGCACTAAAGTAACCTCATTTCTCTGGTAATGATAAGCAAATTAACTCACACAATAAATGCTTTACTGAATGCCCATCAAGTGGCTGAATCACTTGATAGTATGAGGACTGAAATTCAGTAGACAGTAGACAGTTATTTGAGTAAGATATTATACTAGAGGGTGTTGGTACTCCAGCGAGATCATCACCTTCCATTTAAAGCAAGTGCTGGCTGCTAATGCTCACAGAGGCTCCCCTTCCCTAGATAATTGCTTCTGCCCACAGAAGTCACATTTTTGCTGGTGGATTACACACTCACCCACCTGCTCTGAAGGCAGTCTTCATCCAGTGAACGGCTGGTATAGGGTATCCTTGGTTCAAGGGCAAAACTCTGCAGTACAATTTGTATTTTGGGAGTCCCTTCCTTCTTCATAGTCCAAACTAAGGCTGGCTTTGATTTGAGTTAATATCCTTGGTGGACCCCTAACCTTTATCCTTTACCCACTTCAGGTTTTTTTGATTGTTTGTTTCTTTTTTTAGGAAAAACACTCCCTTATTATATCACTGTGATTTGGGTTTTGCTCCTAGGGAAATGAACTAAGGCAGACTTAGTTAGGCAGAATATTAGCTAAGATATTATGAGCTTTTGAAGTATTCTAATGTTTACCTCCTTTGTACCTTCAAATTATTACATAAGCAGTGGGCATGGAACACTTTCTTAAGTCTTCTTTTATCTTCTCTCTTTCTTGGTGTGATGACATGAAGATTTCTGAGGAATCACCACCTATCTGACCTACTCATAAAGCAAAGTTCTATGTTGAGGTCGGCAATTTTTTTCTACAAGGAACCAGATAATAGATGCTTTTGGCCTTACTTGTCGTAACATTTTAATCATACAGCTATGATTTTGTAGTATGANCTTGGTGTGATGACATGAAGATTTCTCAGGAATCACCACCTATCTGACCTACTCATAAAGCAAAGTTCTATGTTGAGGTCGGCAATTTTTTTCTACAAGGAACCAGATAATAGATGCTTTTGGCCTTACTTGTCGTAACATTTTAATCATATAGCTATGATTTTGTAGTATGAAAAGAGCCATTGATGATACATAAGCAAATGGACTGTCTCTATGCAAATGAAACCCTACAAGCAAAACAAGATGACTGCATTTGACCACAGCTTGCTGACCCAAGTTCTACGATATCAACCCAGTGTACTCAGTCAGAATCACCAAGGGTTGTCATGCCTTGGTACATTTTATGAAGCACCAAGATTAATCCTGTTAAAATCCACACTTTGATGTTATGTTTTATCTCCTTTCATTAACTATATTTTGAGCAGATTTTTCTTTTTTTGTATTCTTAAACTGTAGCTCTACTATTATACTGGTTTGAATGTTTTTGCTACTGTATTTCTTTAATCTGTGTGTATGTGTGTGTGTGTGTGTGTGTATGCTCTATCTTTGATCTCTGCTCTTTGCTGAAGTTTTCATTGTTAGTTCTTGGTTGTTCTGGCATTGACAAAAAGATTAACTCCCTCAGGAAGTACAGTGGTGCAGGTAGATTAAGAACAAACTGAAGGATTATTTTCCCAAGAAAAATAAAAACTCCACTATTTTGTGTTTATAGTATATGCTATTCTACCTGCTCGCCCCCTCCTATTTTTTATGGATCAAGATTATTAATTCCTTAAATTTGTTGCTAGGTTTATAGTACAGTAACTATTTATTGTCATATATTAATATAATATTTTGGTGCTCTATGTGTGTGTGTGTGTGTGTGTGTGCGCGCGCGTGCGTGCGCGTGTTAGTTGCTCAGTAGCATCTGGCTTTTTGGGACCCCATGGACTATAACCCCCCCAGACTCCTTTGTTCATGGAATTCTCCAGGCAAAAATACTGGAATAGGTTGCCGGTCCCTTATCTAGGAGATCTTCATGACCCAGGGATTGAACCCTAGTCTCCTTTATTGTAGGCAGATTATTTGCCATCTGAGCCATCAGGGAAGCCCCTCATAAATAACAGCTATCAATAAATGTTGGATTAACAAATTAATCATTAAATCACTCGACCTATATAGTTTCCTATTCAGAGGCAGTTAATTTATTGGGACAAGTCTCCCAGACTATTCTGTCAATAGGATATAAAGTTAATATTTAAGAAAATAATAGTTTTAGTCTTCATTTGTATTCAGAACTCAGTCATCAAAATCCTTAACAAAATATGTTATATAAATGTATTTTATTCCAACTTCCAAGAGCTGTTAATTGGATGAACCATTATTTCTATTATTGCTACACAGGCTTATTTTTGGCAGGTTGATTTGTGAATAAACAGATTCTACTGAGTTTTCATTGTTATTTATTTCAGATACTATTTGGCCTTTTACTGGTAGTAATGGTGCACTATACATTTTCATATTCTTTCTAGCTAGAAATGTAAACAAAGATTAGTTGTTTGGACTTCTGACATTATGAGAAAGCTGAAGGTAAGTTTTTTCCTCCTCCTTTGCCTCATTGTCCTTCTCCTTCCTTTTGTGACATTAAAGTTGTGGAAGATAACCAAGATGATGATATAAAACTAAGGGAGTAGTATACTGGAAAAGAATGAAAATTCTAATTCAACTTTGCAAGTATGTCTGCAATTATCACTTGAAAATATTTAGCATATTTACATCACTTGACATCCTACACATCTTCTTTTCAACAAATCGTTTTTAAGCTTCTTGATGGATGTTAAATTATTAAATAAAATTTTCCTCCATGTTTTTATCCTGATTCATATATTTTAAATATATGAAATATGTCTAAGCTAATATAAGAATCAAAGAAATCTGAAATAAAAATGGCATTATAAAACCTTGCAAGTCACAGTTTGATAACTGCATACTTTTATAATATAGTATTTTGTATAATGAGCTACTTTCATGCTATTCACTGACTAATTTATTTCCATAATGAAGTACATATTGACAACTCTTTAGATGTTACTTGTTTCAGATGCCAACATTTCTAAAAGAAGGTAGAAAATACAAAGATAAATAAAACATAAGTTCTTCTCTAGAGGAATTTAACATCAGAGAGAGAAAGAGAGATGAGGAAAAAAAAAAAAACAACTCCAAACTAAGGCATAAATGAATGACTGGACATATTTATGAATAAAAAGTTATGAAGATAAGATATTGAAGATAATATATCAAGTTGAGAAATCAAGAAATCTAAAGAAAATACTGTTTAAACTTCATCTAGAAAATGAGGGAAATTTCTTCAAGTATTGATATTTGAGAGGGTATACAAGGTAAAATGGTAACCATAAATTAAATCACAGAAGCACTTCAACCTGAAACCTATTAAGAAGCAATATTAACATAGTTGAGAATTGAAATGTAAGATTAGAAGTTTAAGAAAGGTGGCATAAGAAATTTCACATATTCTCCCCAGACCAACAACCCTAACTGGTGAAAATATGGGGGGAAAAAAATTTACAATCTCTTTAAATTTTTCTAAAGACAAGAAACATTTATTTAAGAAAAGCTACTAAGTCTCAGTGAGATTGTTTCATTTGAACCATGACCTCCCTTGGTCTCCCCAGCAGTCTGGCAAAAGGTTTGCTCTAGTTATATGTAGTCAAGCTCCTAATCTAGGGCTTGGTTTCCCCCTGGGAAGGGGAGGACACCACCATTGCCCATCCTATCCACCACCTCCAATCCAGCTCCATGTTACAAAAGTCCAATTCCAGACAAGAGCAGCTGTGATATCCAGGTTTTTCTTCTTCCATCCATCCCTCACTTAAAGGATGAAATCTCAGGCCTTCCTTGATAGTTCAGTGGTTAAGAATCTGCCTTCCAATGCAGGGATCAAACAGGTTGAGGAAGGAGATCTCACATGCCACAGAGCAGCTAAGCCCATGCTCTGCAACTACTGATCTCACATGCCAGAAGGTCCCTGTGCCAAAAATACAGAGTCCACACACTCTGGAACTTGTGTGCTGCAATGCAGAACTCACACATTCTGCAACCCACACATCATTACTACAGAAGCCTGCACATGACAATGAGGAGCCTGCATGTCTCCATTAAGACCAGATGCAGTCAAACATAATTAAAAGAAAGATGGAATTTCTATTCTAGGGATGGTAGGCCAGGAGTCCTGGACCTTGATCACTCTCATCCCAGCTCATCTGTAGGGAAACAGTTCCACTCTGGGACAGCCAAGCGGGGAACAGAAGCTACCTTCCCTCCAAACAATAAAAAAGCCAACAATCCAATCAAGAAAATTAGTGAAGTATCTGAGTACACATTTCTCCAAAGGTGATTTGCAAATGGTCAATAGATGCAATAACAGATGCTCAGTATTGTTAGCNTCTCCATTAAGACCAGATGCAGTCAAACATAATTAAAAGAAAGATGGAATTTCTATTCTAGGGATGGTAGACCAGGAGCCCTGGACCTTGATCACTCTCATCCCAGCTCATCTGTAAGGAAACAGTTCCATTCTGGGACAGCCAAGCGGGGAACGGAAGCTACCTTCCCTCCAAACAATAAAAAAGCCAACAATCCAATCAAGAAAATTAGCAAAGGATCTGAATACACATTTCTCCAAAGGTGATTTGCAAATGGTCAATAGATGCAATAACAGATGCTCAGTATTGTTAGCAATTAAGTTTCTAGGAATGTGCAAACTGTAGGCTTCCCATGTAAATCATCAGTACTACAAAGTTTGAAAATTACAATTTGATTAGAATGCAAAAGGGCATAAATACCATCTGAAACTATCAAGAAAGATTCATAAAATATATTTATTTATTTTATATACATTTATTTATCTGTCTTACCTTGAGCATGTAAGTAGTAAAAAACACTGATTAAAGACAATTTTTTCATTAGGGAAAACTTCAGTTATGTTTATTGGATATTTCTGGAGAAGGGCATGGCAACCCACCGCAGTATTCTTGCTTGGAGAAACCCATGGACAGAGGAACCTGGCAGGCTACTACAATCCATAAGGTCACATAGAGTCAAGCATGACTAATACTTTATTGGCGATTTAAAGGGTGACCAAGAACTAGGCATATGTAGGGAGGGTCCTAGTATATTTAAAGCCTGGAAAGTGGGCTTAGAAAATTGTGAAAAAATATGGTATGTAGAAACCCCAAATAAACACTAGTGAAACTCAAGATTCATTTGTGCTGTGTGTGTGAAGTTGCTTCAGTCGTGTCTAACTCTGTGCGACCCTATGGACTGTAACCTGCCAGGATCCTCTGTCCTTGGGATTCTCCAGGCAAGAATACTTGAGTGGGTTGCCATGCCCTTTACCAGGGGATCTTTCTGACCCAGGGATCAAACCCACATCTCTTAGTCTCCTGCATTGACAGGAAAGTTCTTTACTCCCATGAGTGTCACCTGGGAAGTTCCCCAAATTAATATGCAGCCATGAGTATTAACCAAAACTTAATACTGGTTAGATAGAAGATAGATAGCCAGATCATGAATGTCCTGTAATATCCATAATGCTTTGTCACTTTTTGGCCTTTCTTAATACATGTAATTCAGAGAAGGCAAGGGCACCCCACTCCAGTACTCTTGCCTGGAAAATCCCATGGACGGAGAAGCCTGGAAGGCTGCAGTCCATGGGGTCGCTGAGGATCGGACACAACTGAGCGACTTCACTTTCACTTTTCACTTTCATGGGTTGGAGAAGGAAATGCTAACCCACTCCAGTGTTCTTGCCTGGAGAAACCCAAGGGTGGGGGAGCCTGGCGGGCTGCCATCTATGGGGTCGCACAGAGTTGGACATGACTGAACCGACTTAGCAGCAGCAGCAATCCATGTAATTATTCAGTAACTGGATAATTACTTATTGTATCTTACATATGGTTTGTTGGTTTATGTCCACTGCACAAAGGTACAGTGTCTCACGCATAATGAGCACTTGGTAAATATTTGTTGAATTAATGAAATAGTGGCTCTAGATACATTTTACCTGTATAAAGAACCTACATAATTTATTTTTTTGGAGGCAGTCACAAAATAGAGATGTTAAAGACTGATGTTAAAGCTTTATATCATGTCTCTCAAGGCTTTGCTGAGAGTATCTTTAGCTCCATGATTATACAACTCATCTAAATAAGATGGATCAAATTATCCTATAACTAGTGAAGTGAAGTGAAGNAATATGGTATGTAGAAACCCCAAATGAACACTAGTGGAACTCAAGATTCATTTGTGCTGTGTGTGTGAAGTTGCTTCAGTCGTGTCTAACTCTGTGCGACCCTATGGACTGTAACCTGCCAGGATCCTCTGTCCTTGGGATTCTCCAGGCAAGAATACTTGAGTGGGTTGCCATGCCCTTTACCAGGGGATCTTTCTGACCCAGGGATCAAACCCACATCTCTTAGTCTCCTGCATTGACAGGAAAGTTCTTTACTCCCATGAGTGTCACCTGGGAAGTTCCCCAAATTAATATGCAGCCATGAGTATTAACCAAAACTTAATACTGGTTAGATAGAAGATAGATAGCCAGATCATGAATGTCCTGTAATATCCATAATGCTTTGTCACTTTTTGGCCTTTCTTAATACATGTAATTCAGAGAAGGCAAGGGCACCCCACTCCAGTACTCTTGCCTGGAAAATCCCATGGACGGAGAAGCCTGGAAGGCTGCAGTCCATGGGGTCGCTGAGGATCGGACACAACTGAGCGACTTCACTTTCACTTTTCACTTTCATGGGTTGGAGAAGGAAATGCTAACCCACTCCAGTGTTCTTGCCTGGAGAAACCCAAGGGTGGGGGAGCCTGGCGGGCTGCCATCTATGGGGTCGCACAGAGTTGGACATGACTGAACCGACTTAGCAGCAGCAGCAATCCATGTAATTATTCAGTAACTGGATAATTACTTATTGTATCTTACATATGGTTTGTTGGTTTATGTCCACTGCACAAAGGTACAGTGTCTCACGCATAATGAGCACTTGGTAAATATTTGTTGAATTAATGAAATAGTGGCTCTAGATACATTTTACCTGTATAAAGAACCTACATAATTTATTTTTTTGGAGGCAGTCACAAAATAGAGATGTTAAAGACTGATGTTAAAGCTTTATATCATGTCTCTCAAGGCTTTGCTGAGAGTATCTTTAGCTCCATGATTATACAACTCATCTAAATAAGATGGATCAAATTATCCTATAACTAGTGAAGTGAAGTGAAGCCGCTCAGTCATGTCCGACTCTTTGTGACTCTGTGGACTGTAGCCTACCAGGCTTCTCCGTCCATGGGATTCTCCAGGCAAGAATACTGGAGTGGGTTGCCATTTCCTTCTCCAGGGGATCTTCCCAATCCAGGGATCGAACCTGGGTGTCTTGCATTGGAGGCAGAAACTTTAACTTCTGAGCCACCAGGGAAGATATCCTATAACTAGGACATGTATAAATACATAATAGTATATAATATGAACATTATAGAATGTATATAAAGAAGTATGTTCTTTAATTCAATGACTAAGTGAACACAGTGTTAAATATAGAAGGGGGTGACAGAGGATGAGATGGCTGGATGGCATCACGGACTCAATGGACGTGAGTCTGAGTGAACTCCAGGAGTTGGTGATGGACAGGGAGGCCTGGTGTGCTGCGATTCATGGTGTCGCAAAGAGTCGGACATGACTGAGTGACTGAACTGAACTGATACTTTATTATTCTATAAAATAATATTTTTAAATTCCTGGATTGTATCAGCCAAGAATGAAATTTAAATGTTCTGTCTAGCTAGGTGCAGCTGTCCCCTGGCCCATGTTCCATATACAATGGTTTGTCTGATCTGAATCAATAGCTTCCGCTTAAGATAAACTGGATTGGGTGGTCGTACAATGTTGAGGACCCTGCAGGGCAAATGCAAAACAGCAGTTGTTTCACCTGAAAAGACTGCGAAGCCTGTAAAGCCTCTTCAAGCAACTGTGAAGACTAATTTGGGCAATCTATCTATCGTTCTCTGTAGATGTTTCTATGACACCAGTTAGCATAGTTTTTATGTGTTTCCATGACATTTATTAACACTGTGTGGAGATGCACAAGCAAAATCTTTTTAGAAAGGAGAAAAGTCTCTCCCTTTCCATTGGTAATGTGTTAGTTGAAAGAAAACGTTGATCAAGGTGGATATAAGGAAGGGAAATTAGATGAAGCTGGTCAAAATGTACAAACTTCCAGTTACAAGATAACTAAGTACTAGGGATGCAATGTACAACATAGTTAATATAATTAACAATGCTCTATGAGATGGTCAGATGGCATCACCAACTCGATGGACATGAGTTTAAGCAAGCTCTGGGAGTTGATGATGGACAGGGAAACCTGGCATGCTGCAGTTTCTGAAATGAACTGAAAATGAACTAAACAACTGAAATGAGCAACTGAACTGAAATGAACTGAAATGCTATATATGAAAATTGAGAGTATATCCCAAGAGTTCTTATCATGAGGAAATTATTTTTTTTCTTTTTCTTTGATTTTATATCTATTTAAGATGATGGATGCTGACTACATTTATTATAGTAATTATTTCATGATGTATATGTCAGATCATTATGCTGTGTGTCTTAAGTTTATACAGTGTTCTGTGTCAATTATATCTCAATAAAATGGAAAGAAAAACATATTGATCAGTATTTAGTATATGTTATGTGATCAATTGTTTATGAAAAAATCCTTAGTAGGCCTAATAATTTGATAATGGAATTAAGTAAATTAAGTTGGATTTTGTAAGAGAGCTTTTTAAGCTTGACTAGTCATTTCAAAAGTGGCTCATACCATACTTATAATAGCTATAGGGTCATAGAATTATATAGAATGTATGATCAATTTAAAGGAAATTGTTTGATAGATTTTCAAAGTAATTGACAACAAACTCTTTTCTATTTATCAAATATTTGTCACACATTTTAGTGTTTTTGAACTTTTATGTTTTCAGATATTTAGGATTGTTCCAAGAGTAATCTTAATATCCATCTTAATATCCATTAATTAATATCCATCTTAATATCCATCTTGCTGCTAAGTTGCTTCAGTCGTGTCCGACTCTGTGCGACCCCATGGACTGCAGCTTATCAGCCTCCTCTGCCCATGGAATTTTCCAGGTAAGAGTACCAAAGTGGGGTCATTGCCTTCTCTTAATATCCATTAATTTAAAAAAACTTCAACTGAGAAAAGAATGTGCATTTTCATTTTGACTCTGCTGCTGATCAGCTTGATTACATAGAATAAGTCAACCTATCTTCTGAGACAATGTTAAAAAAAAGAACTTAAATTCTCTTGATATAGTTTTGTTGATGGTATAAGATATCATGATTTCATGATTATGATACATCAAGATGATATGAAAGATAAAGAAAATGTCTCATATTTGGTCTCCATCTTTTGTTATAAATTACCTCTTTGGAATCAAATGCCATAAACCATAGTCTTATCAGTTCCAATTTCTCACTGATGAAGGAAATATTTTCATGTGTCAAATGAACAAGGGAGTCCCTCAGCTTAACTGAACAGGATTGTGCAAGGCTTCCTGGTGTAGACATGTAGGAATAAGAAAAAAAAAAACAACACTGATCTCAGTGTGTACACAGAAAAATCTATGGAGGTAGAACTAGCATACATTGAACAATCAGCAGAATAATGTAAAATAAGATTAAGTGCTGAATTTAGATACATACTCCAGATATTTCTGATCTTAGAAAACAACTCCAAGTTAAGTTTTATTCACATCCTTATACTTAGTGTGATATTCATATCATTTAAGTCTTTGCTGTCCAATAACTATCTGCTAGCCACATATTGCTGCTTAGTCGCTCAGTCGTGTCCAGCTCTTTGTGGCCCCATGGACTGTAGCCTGTCATGTTCCCCTGTCCATGGAATTCTCAGGAAAGACTACTGGAGTGGGGATCCATGCCCTCCTCCAGGGGATCTTCCCAACTCAGGGACTGAACCTGAGTCTCCTCTGTCGCCTGCATTGTAGGCAGATTCTTTACCCGCTGAACCAGTTGCTATTTAAAGTTAATTTTAAATAAGATTAAGTTTTTAAAAACTCCTCGGTCACACTAGCTACATTTTATTTGACACCTGTGACTGATGTTTACCATATCAGATAATGCCCCTCCCCCAAAACAACCCCCAAATTTCCATTATTGCAGAAAATTCTTTGTTCTTGCTTAAATAATTAAAAATAATTTGAGAGACAAAGATAATAATGATGAAATAATTGAGTATTAAGTGAGATAATGTATGTAAATTGCTTAGCCCAGTGCTTATCATAAAGTATAAATATAACATATTATTATTGTCTTAATTATGTACTGGGCTTCCCTGGTGGCTTAGATGGTATAGAATCCACCTGCAACGCAGGAGACTCAGGTTCAATCCTTGGGTCAGGAAGATCCCCTGGAGAAGTGAATGGCTACCCACTCCAGTACTTTTGCCTGGAGAATTCCATGGACAAAGGAGCCACCTAGCAGGGGGTCACAAAGAGTCAGACACAACTGAGTGACTAACACTTTCACTTTTAATATATAGATAAGTGATATATGTTAATCTTATTAGTAATCATTGTATTCTTGTGTAATAGGAAATTTGAAATACATTTTTTGCATATAGAAATTAGTCTCCCAAAGACCACTTAGCTTAAATTCTAGGTGTGCAATGGGATTGGAACCTAGATTTTCCTAAAGTAGAAATCCTTGTCCCTTTCCCTGGATGATACAGTCTCCCTAGACTAAAAAGAATGAGCAAACACCATGCATCTGTTTTGAAGTGGTAGAGGAAGAATATACTATTGAGCACCTTGTATCTGCCAGACCTTTCTTATAAATTTATCATCACTAGAGTCAAATGAGGTAAATTTGATTTTCTCTAATTTAAAGATTATTGTTTAAACCTCAGAGACTGTCATTTCATTAACGAACAGAACTAATTTTAACAGCTGTCTCCACTAGCACCATTTGTTCTCTTTTCTCAACTTTATTCTGTGTTTATGTCTAATTTATTTTTCTTTATGGTTCAAAATTTTCTCATTGTGTCCAAATAGTTCATGTTGCTGTTGTGGTACTACTATGGAAAATAGTGTAAACTAAATACTCTCTGTATACTCAATGGAAATGAGTTAAAGTGTATACATCTGTGTGTTTATATATGCATATATACACTTATATATAAATTTTGTGTATTTGAATGAAATATCAGCTATAGAGATACATATGATAATCATTTGTTAAATGGAATATAGGGTCCAATAGTTTATGCAGGCATTGTTTATTGTTCCATAAATAAAGACAGGCTATTTGCATTGATGAATATAAAATGTACTAAGATGAACAAACACCAGACATAATTATTAAACAGGAGCGACAGGAAATAGATGAAAAAAACTCCATAGTGTTCCTTGAATGCAAGTTAAAAAGAAAACAGACATATTCAGCTGAACAAAATGCATATNAATTAAAAATAATTTGAGAGACAAAGATAATAATGATGAAATAATTGAGTATTAAGTGAGATAATGTATGTAAATTGCTTAGCCCAGTGCTTATCATAAAGTATAAATATAACATATTATTATTGTCTTAATTATGTACTGGGCTTCCCTGGTGGCTTAGATGGTATAGAATCCACCTGCAACGCAGGAGACTCAGGTTCAATCCTTGGGTCAGGAAGATCCCCTGGAGAATATCTGTTACATTTTTAATTTTAGTAAGTTATGTCAACATGTTTCAACACTAGATGTCAATATTTTAAATTCACAGACCAATGTTTGCTAAAAAATACTTTAATGGTATTTTTATAACACTCACATCTTTTGCTAGAAAATACAATGAGACATATAAATAGTATTAGTGAAAAATAGTTATAAAAATGTTACTTGTTTTATATTAAGTAATTAAATGTTTGGAATGCTTCCGAAGATGGACACTTAACCACTAAGACTGACAATAATGATCATACCAGAAAATTGGTGTTTGAGGGGCGACAGTTTTACCTATATCATTGCTCAGTCCTATATTTTTCACCAATTATCAACCACAAGGGCAAGTCTCAAAGAAGAATCTTCTGGCAGGCAGGTCCCACTCGTTTCTCTCTCCCATCAGCGACCAGATTGGACTAAGAAGCATGTGCGTGTAGTTGCCCCATGCATGCCGCCTTTGCACCAGTTGTGTGGGAAGGTCCTAACCTTCACACCTTGCTCTCCTTTTAGCCAGCTTAACAATTCTTCCCCAGTAATAAAACCTATGGACAAATTTTCCCTTGCTTTGCATTTTTGCTTCACATCTGCTATAGACTTTCTAGCCTTGTGAATTATGCATATGAATAATTGGAAGAAAAGTGTAAGTTTATTTATTGTGTTCAAGTTCCTGGGTCTAGCAGATAAATTTCACATTAAGGTGATTTTCTAGTAATAAAAAAGATATCTCTAGGGACACATTTCAAATAGACTTTTCTTACAGCCTTCAACATTATGAACAGGAATAGAAAACTAATGAAATTAATTAGCAAACTAACAACTTAAATTCTGATGTATATAAACAAAGCTACTGCTAAAACTGGAAAGGAGCAGTTTGTTCTTCATTGCAATTCTTAGTTGAAGACAAAATTTCTATTTTATCTAAGTAATTACTGACACATAAAGAATTCTTTCATTGTGCCTATAAAATATTTGGTATTTATAGTTATTTCTCAGTTTAAAAATCTTAATAGTTTTACAAATACTCTGTTCATTGACCAGAGTTTTATATCAGGACTAGAGAATGTGTTATATACAGATCCTTATTTCTCATTCTCACATATCTTTAAAATAGATGGGGAAGCTAGCCCTGGCTTCTGTCAAGTCCTTTGCTGCATTAAAGAAACAAACAAAACATTAAATGGCATTTATTAAGCATTTTAAACAACTGACTATACAGAGTCAGTTTAATGCTTTGAAATAGTTTTGACAAATTCAGAGCTATTTCTAATGGGAAGGAGAGGAAGTAAGATATAAATGAAAATGCTAGAGGAAGAAGAGTCCACCGTATCCTTCAAATACGCTGATGCGGGCTATAGATATTGTTGAATACATTTGCTTTCTTAAAGTTTCAGTCCTAAAATTTTGCCCTCAGGAAAATTTTACTCCCTGTAATACCTTTCTTACATTTCCTAAAGTATCTAGATTTGTGAAAGTTTACAACTATGAGAAGAAATACTTAGAAATACCACATACAGATACTCACATTAAATGAAAAAAAAAAAGGAATTATTATAATTAAAGCAGAGATACAATAAAACAAAGTAGAATGAAATGTTCCAGGCCCCCCCCCACCTTTAGAGCAATATACTATTATATAAAATCTTAGGCCTCCTTAGTCTGATTTCATTTTATTGTTAATTTTTCAATAAAATATTTTAGCTACATGGGCACCATAAGTTTTGTGTATTCTTTTCTCAAATTCAATTTTTCTTAGTCAACTATCTGAATATCTTCAAAAACCTTGTTAAAAGTTTGAATTATGTTTGGCAGTCTTTTATTGAGCATTTGCTTTGCCAGACATGCTCTAAATACAGATGACACAAGGAAAATTAACTGATTATGTTCTTGTTTTTTACGGTCCTACAAGGAAAGAGTCCCAAATCATTCCAGTTCAGTGTGATAAGCATAAAGGCAAGGGGTAGACAGATACTTCTGGTCTAGTTTGAGATGACTGCATAGAACAGGACTCAGGCTTGACTATGTGATAGCAACTGAATCACAAAACTGGTCTCTGACAATTTCTCCCATCCCCGTTGATATGCCACTCCTTCCCTCCAGATAGTGAGTGAGTTTCACATTGTTTTTGAATGTGGGCTGCTGCTGAGATTTGCTTTAACCCATAGAAAGTGGTAGAAGTGATACTGTGTTACTTTTAGGTCTAGGACTTAAGAAGCCTTGCAGCTTTTGTTACCTTCTCTTGGGAAGCAGTCATCACAAAGAAGTCTAGATGCCTCTGAGAAGAGAGAGTCCTTGGAAACAGAAAGGTCCCAGATGACAACTGACTAGGAAATGGAGAAAGAGAAACTCAGCCATCCTCAAACCATTGCAGCAACAGCTGCGGAAGCAACAGCAATGCAAGGGATGCCATTTAGATGCTGTACTCCAGGGCACTTGTCCCAGACACCACGTAAATGCCTGTCTGCCCAAGGTACAGAATCATCATGAGCAAATTCATTTTTGTCATTTTAAACAAGTAATTATGGTTGGTTGCATACCAGTGAGCTTCCAAGTTAGCACAGTGGTAAAGAATTTGCCTGCCAATGCAGGAGACCCAAGAGATGGAGGTTCGATCCCTGGGTTGGGAAAATCCCCTGGAATAGGAAGTGGCAACCCACTCTACTATTCTTGCCTGAAGAATCCCATGGACAGAGAAGCCTGGCAGGGTACAGTCCATGGGGTTGCAAAGAGTCAGACACAACTGAGTGACTAAGAACGGGCACATAAGATAAGTGAAAATATGAGTAATACAAGACTGAGAATAGGGCATGGAGATGGGCAGTTAGAAGACAAGATTCAAAGATTCAAGGGTGTTTCAAACTCTAAAATTTAAAATCCATATGAGTAACATATGATGATATGCCTAACAATAGAACCAATTATTTGTCCTTAATTACAGTTTTAACTGGGTAACTAGAACTTGTTTGTACAGTATTCATAAGTACATAAAACTGTATATTTTCAGTAAATCTGGCTGTGGTTNAAAATTAACTGATTATGTTCTTGTTTTTTACGGTCCTACAAGGAAAGAGTCCCAAATCATTCCAGTTCAGTGTGATAAGCATAAAGGCAAGGGGTAGACAGATACTTCTGGTCTAGTTTGAGATGACTGTATAGAACAGGACTCAGGCTTGACTATGTGATAGCAACTGAATCACAAAACTGGTCTCTGACAATTTCTCCCATCCCCGTTGATATGCCACTCCTTCCCTCCAGATAGTGAGTGAGTTTCACATTGTTTTTGAATGTGGGCTGCTGCTGAGATTTGCTTTAACCCATAGAAAGTGGTAGAAGTGATACTGTGTTACTTTTAGGTCTAGGACTTAAGAAGCCTTGCAGCTTTTGTTACCTTCTCTTGGGAAGCAGTCATCACAAAGAAGTCTAGATGCCTCTGAGAAGAGAGAGTCCTTGGAAACAGAAAGGTCCCAGATGACAACTGACTAGGAAATGGAGAAAGAGAAACTCAGCCATCCTCAAACCATTGCAGCAACAGCTGCGGAAGCAACAGCAATGCAAGGGATGCCATTTAGATGCTGTACTCCAGGGCACTTGTCCCAGACACCACGTAAATGCCTGTCTGCCCAAGGTACAGAATCATCATGAGCAAATTCATTTTTGTCATTTTAAACAAGTAATTATGGTTGGTTGCATACCAGTGAGCTTCCAAGTTAGCACAGTGGTAAAGAATTTGCCTGCCAATGCAGGAGACCCAAGAGATGGAGGTTCGATCCCTGGGTTGGGAAAATCCCCTGGAATAGGAAGTGGCAACCCACTCTACTATTCTTGCCTGAAGAATCCCATGGACAGAGAAGCCTGGCAGGGTACAGTCCATGGGGTTGCAAAGAGTCAGACACAACTGAGTGACTAAGAACGGGCACATAAGATAAGTGAAAATATGAGTAATACAAGACTGAGAATAGGGCATGGAGGTGGGCAGTTAGAAGACAAGATTCAAAGATTCAAGGGTGTTTCAAACTCTAAAATTTAAAATCCATATGAGTAACATATGATGATATGCCTAACAATAGAACCAATTATTTGTCCTTAATTACAGTTTTAACTGGGTAACTAGAACTTGTTTGTACAGTATTCATAAGTACATAAAACTGTATATTTTCAGTAAATCTGGCTGTGGTTGTTCTCTTATATTCTTTTCTTCTATGCATTATAGCTGATTTCCCTCCAAGGCCCATATGTCCTGAGACTTTCCAGGTGCTCAGGTGAGGTGGGCTAGAGGAAATAAAGTAACATGGATTTGCATTCTAAAATGTTATCTTGATAACTAATAAATCTAACCTTTCCAGGCGGATGTATGGAGGTAAAGGTACTAATTGATCATGTTGGCACTTAGGTGTTGCTCATTCTGCAAAGGCCACGTTAATTTAAATTGATGTGATTCAAATTAACCTTAATCAGCTTCTACACAGACTGTGATTCCATTATAGGATACATTGCAGTTAGATTTCTCCTGTCTCTTTATCTGTCCCATGCCCTTATGAAAGGGTTTACATTTTTTCTTTTGGCTTTTAGAGTGTTAAGATTTTTAATAATAATCATCCATGTACACAATCCTGCCATCACTACTGGCTTCAAGATTGACTTTTCACATATTTACTTTTTGGTTTTGTTTACTCTAAAAGTGTTTAAATACCTGGATTAGTGTGACCTATATTAATCTTAGGCATTTTCACTTGGCTTGAATGTTAGGGAGCTTTAAGAGAAGATGAGACTTATGTAATATGTATGCACACCTATTTTTTGTTAATAAACCAAATGCTTAGGGAACTAAGTAATTAAGACATTTATAAACTTGAACATATACCTATACCATAAAAGGTAATAAATACACCTTTTAAAACATAAGTGTGAATGAGTTTAGAGGAATATAGTCTTTGCAAAGTATCACTATTTCTATTTTAATTATATAAAGTAGACAATTTTTAAATTTTCTTTCTATTTCATCCTTATGCTCTTGGGATAATTTTGGAAGTCAATGCTTCCCTATAAGGATGCTAAAGTATTCTTTCATATGACATATTTTAGAAACTTTGCCTTCAATTTTATTCTAAAATGAAGAGAGTAAACTTTGGTTTTATCACCTTCTATATCAGAGCTCTGATCATATGTTCAGTGAATACTGCTGAGAGATGTGAGGCCATAAAAGGAGACTGGCTGCATTTGAATATGTGAAGTGAAATGAATTAAAGATGCTCAGTCATGTCTGAGTCTTTGTGACCTCATGGACTGTAGCCTGCCAGACTCCTCTGTCCATTGAATTATCCAGGCCAGAATACTGGAGTGGCTTTCCTTCTCTGGGGATCTTTCCAAGCCAGGGGTGGAACCCAGGTCTCCTGAATTGCAGGAGGATTCTTTACCAGCTGAGCTACTAGGGAAGCCCTATTTGAATATAGTTCCACCCTAAGCAGTGTTACCCTCTATAAATTACGGAGCCTCTCTGTTCTCCATCTACAAATAGGTATGATACTACCCACATCTTAAGATAGTTGTGAGAAGGGAATAAGCACATGCATGTATATTTCCATTTCCTACATAAGCAATTGCTTGCCACAAATTATAAAATAACCAATAACTAACTTAATTAGAACCTAGTACTTCATTCAGATAATTGTATATCTGATATCCTTCAGATTAAAACTGAAAACCATGGTAAGCATCAAGGACAACTTCATGGGTGTGAATTTTTTCTAAAAAACTCTGACGAGACATGTAATTTAAGACACATTTACCTATAATATGACAAACGCCCTTCATTGTATAGAATGTAGTTACATAAAACAAAGGCCATTTGGAACCTATTGAATTGCTGTAAGTAGTGCAGTGATATGATTAAATGTGTGAAAGTGAGAGAGATCAATCTCTTCCAGCATGGAGAAGGCAAGCGAGGTATCATGGGGGTTAGGTGGGCAAAACAGGGGACAAAGAGGTCATTTGTGGCTCCAGCAGTCATTCAGTATAAAGATGCTTTTCCTCTATGGATGGTAGTGGCAGAACAGAAGCACATAAGTGGTAGTTTTGTCCATGAGAAACCAATATAAATATTATAAATTAAAGCAACCTAGTTTGCACAGCCTTAGAAAAACAAGGGTCATCAGTTATTGCATAATTCTATAAAAGACCATTATGTGAATTTCTGAACACATCAAGTATTACATTCGTTTATGCTTAATATGTTTTTCCCCATGGGTGAAACGCTTGAAAGATGAACAGTGGAATTTCAATGAATTTATTTTTTCTAAAGATATATTTTTTAAAAAAGATATCATAAGTATGCCCTTTCATGTTTTTAGGTTCACGGAATAACAGTCTAATCTTGATATTTTCTTTCTAAATTTGTTCAATGAATACTGCTGAGAGAGATAGAAGGGAGCTTATAGGTATAATTTGTAACTTTAAAAATAGAATAATTTCAGTGGTCAAAGTTCTTGGGATTTTGTTATTGAAGAGAGGAAATATTTGGAGTTATAAAGTTCAAAGAATGAAGAAAAAATATCACCAGATATCTTGCCTTTGTGGCCAGTACAGTTTGCCAAAATGAGAGGAGGACTTGCTATGAAAGGAAATACCGTCAACTGTATCTTGTCTCACCAGTGAAGTTAGGAAAAGTGCCTGAGATGGCCATAGGGTCTCTGGTCAGCTGGGCTAAGCATTTTTCACTTTGAGAGATATAGTAGAATCTCTTTGTTCACAGAAGAATCAGATTTAAGTTAAGGGTCTAATCATGATAGTAACAAACAGAAGAATGAGAATGTAGGGGCACGAGTTAACCAGGAAATTGGGGCCCAGAGATGGAGCAGAAAGAATTAAATGGGATAATATCTGTATGTTTCCTGGCAGCATAACAAGTATTTGTGTTCCTTAGATGTTTATAGGGCTTCCTTGATGTCTCAGACGGTAAAGCGACTGCGTGCAATACAGGAGACCTGAGTTCGATCCCTGTGTTAGGAAGATCCCCTGGAGAAGGAAATGGCAACCCACTCCAGTACTATTGCCTGGAAGATCCCATGGACTGAGCCTGGTTGGCTGCAGTCGATGGGGTCGTGAAGAGTAGGACACGACTGAGCGACTTCACCTCACTTTCACTTTTCACTTTCATGCACTGGAGAAGGAAATGACAACCCACTCCAGTCTTCTTGCCTGGAGAATCCCAGGGATGGGGGACCCTGGTGGGCTGCCGTCTATGGGGTCACACAGAGTCAGACACGACTGAAGTGACTTAGCAGCAGCAGGCTTCCTTAGTGGCTCAGACAGTAAAGAATCTGCCTGCAATGCAGGAGACCTGGAATTGATGCTTAGGTCAAGACGATCCCCTGGAGAAGGAATGACTACCCACTTTAGTATTCTTGCCTAAAGAATTCCATGGACAGAGCAGCCTGGATGGCTACAGTCCATAGGGTCGCAAAGAGTCATAGGGTCACAAAGACACAACTGAGTGACTTTCACTTTCACTTAAGATGTTTATACAATTCCCCATTTCCACCATACTCACCTCCTTACTCACATTAGCCACATTCAGCTCTGAGCAGGTAGCAAGATTCTCAAGATGCAGCAGGAAAAAAATGGAGAGCAGTGCATAGTCACTGATCATGCTTTCAAAAATTTGCCTCTGTTTAATTCTACCTTCATTCAGCAAAACTTAATCTACTTGGAAACTTTCTGAGGCAGGTCTTATTCTAATGACTCTGTGGTACTCAAATTTTTCCCATTTTTTTCACAATTTTCTAGCTTTGCATTCATCTAACATGGTAACTTTTATACAGTAGGTGCTAAATAAATGATTAAAGGGCTTGAATGAATAACATGTCAGGATAATTTCCACAGACTGGAGCACAAGATAAATATTAGATGACATTAATCTTTTCTCACTTCATTCCACAGTATGTGCGGTTCCTTGAAGCTAGGTAATTTACACTCTTTTTTAGAGTATTTGCCTTTTCCACTGTGCCAGTCTTCATCACAGCTCAGAGTTGGAGTTTTAGTTAAAGGAAAAATAGCAAAGCAGGTCAAATCTTCTACAATTAATTGCATGTGGCAAACTGCTCAAAAGTGTACATAATACATTCAACAAACAAACATGAACATTAATTACAAAAACAAATGTCAAATCCAATTATAGTCTACTTAAGTTTTGGAGTCAAAACTGCAATAAGTATTTATAAAGTGATAAAAATATATTGATATAGTAATTTCATAAAAGTAATTTATACAACATCAGATAAGGAAAAAATGAATATACTTGACATCAACCAAGGGAGATATTACCCATCACATGTGTATAAACAAAAAGAGGTATCGCTTTGGATTCCAGTTTTACTTTTTAAACCCCTAAAAGGATATTTCATTAAATAGTTTGCAGTTTATAGTCAAAATTTTAATGGTATATTGGGGTGATGAGATGTGTTTAAAAATAAATCAATAAATTCAAGCAGCACGATGATTGAGATAAATTCTTTAATGAAACTTTTAAAAATACCTTTAAGAGAATTAGATTGGTTTTTAAACTAGAACTCCGTGTGATTACTTATTGTCTACTCAAGTTGATTAGCAAGTAGAAGCATCTAGTTTAAAACATGTTTTGTGTTTTAAACCATAAATATATTTGTGATTACATATACATAGATATGTCTCTCCAGTAGACCGCAGCACTCTTCAGTAGAACCTTCTGCAGTGACGGAAATAGTCTGTATCTGCACTGTTCAAAAGAGTAATCACTAATCACATGTGAGTACTGAGCACTTAAAATGTGGTTGTTGTGTCTGAGGAGCTTAATTTTAATTTATTAATTATAATTAACTAAAATTTAAGTTTAAATAATAAGATGTACCGAGTGGAAAGCACAGACTGTATGTGTGTGCTGTTAGTCTTAACTGAAGGCTAAGTACTGGCTCTTTGAGTGCAGATGCAATAGTAGGAAATTTTGAGACTCATGCAGTAGGTCTCATAAAACCTACAACTGAAAAATTATTTAAACTCTCTACTATAAATTTATTTAGCTCAGTCTCTCTGGGATTAAGTTTGTCTCTTAAACAAACAAAAAGAAAGTTGAGTCAAACAATTTCTGGTGCTTTTTTTGTATAGAATTCTGAAGCTAATAACAAGAAACACATTAACAGCCATTAATTTTGAAATTACATATTTCTGTCTAAGCCAAACATGGACACATATGAGTAAGAATGTCTACATCAAAATTAATTTTCACTTTTTAATTCAGTAAGAAAAATAAAACCTTTATCGTTAATGACATTGGTAGAATTACCAAAACATTTATACTTCTACTTTAGAATTAATAAGTAAAAGCAATTTTTGAAGTATTTCCAGGATGGAACCCTAATTGTGAAAGATATGTTATCATCTGGATTATTCAAATAATTAATTTATAAATCTTGCCTCATTTTATGAAAATAAGTTGCAAACATACATATTTAACATTAAGGACAATATACTAAGGTCATCTGATAGATAATAAATCTGCTTGTACAACAAATGTGTAATATTTATCGGATATTCATTGAATTTTTCTGCTAGTACACTCATATTTCTTGATTTAAATTAGCCAACAACAGTGTTTCAAATGTGAAACAAAAGCATGTCATAATCTACAGCATTAAAGTATGGTGTGACTTTCATTTTTGTAGTCTCCCAAAGCCATATATCCAAACTCAAATTTAAGAATGAGACATATGAAAATAAAGTGCTTATTTTTCCTGCAAAGAGATGATATTTAAGAAGCACAACACAACATGATATGAATTATGATGTAATAATTCATACCCTTTGCATTGCTAGATATGACTATACTGAGTGCTATTTAATGCACAAGGTGTGAATTATTACCCCATAATTCACACCATGAAATGGTTTATTGTGCTTATAAAGAAGTCCCTATACAAAAAAATTTTTATTAGAAAGAGTAAAATGTTCCAATTCAATATGTTTTTTAAAGGAAATGTGAGAGAACAGTAAGAACGGGAATTAAAATAACATCAAACATTATCTTGAATTTTAAGCATATTTTCTTTAATCAAAATCAAAATTTTTTTTTTTTTTTTTTTTGCTTTTCTTGACTGATGTTCAGATCCAGGAGGTATTTTAGCAGCCAAGTCAGTTTAACCACCCTATAGTTACCAGAGATCCCTTTGGAATCATCCGTTTTTTTTGCAATCCACCTCCCCTGCTAGGATTTTTACTATTACTTCAGAGCAACATAGCCCTCTGAAGTTTTACTTGTACTCTTTAAAGCATGCTAGTTTAGTTCTTGTGCACACACAAAAAAATGATGAAAGTCTCTCAGCTTGCTTCTACAGAGTTCTCGATGGTATAAAGGCATAGAGCTGAGGTACGTGTTTACCTTTGAACTTGGGATTCCTGTAAATGTCTTCATTGTGGGTGGCTAACTCCACTGGAAAAAGAAAATAAGAAAAAAAACCTCGCCAAACTACCACCTCCCTTCCTCCATTTACACTTCTCCACTAGCTGTCAAGAAGTTTGGCTTATAGTGGGATTTTCTGAGTTCCTTTAAATATGAGGCTGTATAAAAATGAAACAAGTAAGTATTCAACTGACTTTTACCTATGAAGAGCATACGTAGGGCTACTGTGGGATAGTAAACACAGGTTAAAGAAAAATCTTGTTGAGCAAGGCTTAGAGTAATTGCTCAGGGAATTTTAGAAAATTGTCCAAAATTTTCAAGGGAGAGAGCCCAAATGCAGCTTCAGCTCTCTCTCTATATATATATTATATATATCTATACATATATACACATGCACACAGACACATCCCCACATGTATAGAAATAGAAGGCCAAATGTCATAACTTTCTTTTTTGCCCTTAAGCCCTCCTCTGCTGCTTCTGCTGCTAAGTTGCTTCCGTCGTGTCGAACCCCATAGACAGCAGCCCACGAGGCTCCCCCATCCCTGGGATTCTCTAGGCAAGAATATTGGAGTGGGTTGCCATTTCCTTCTCCAAAGTATGAAAGTGAAAAAGTCAAAGTGAAATTGCTCAGTCGTGTCTGACTCTTAGCGACCCCATGGACTGCAGCCTACCAGGCTTCTCCGTCCATGGGATTTTCCAGGCAAGAGTACTGGAGTGGGGTGCCATTGCCTTCTCCCTCTAGGTCATAGATATTAAAGAGAGGTGACAAGCAATGATTGGGAGAATAAACGATTAAGTTAAACAATATCCCCAACATATTTGAGTACCAAGATAAGTCAGATGGTAAGACTATTATTTGAAGTTAACAGGAAAATAAGTGAGTGGCAGTAAGTTTTATCGGTTTTGCTAACTAGAGAAAGTTGCTTGCCACCCAGTTCTATGAAGATTAGGTCTTTAGCTACTGCAGTTGCTGACCTTTAACACATTCTGAAAGGAACTCAGGGTGGAGATCAGGTGTGAGTGCTCTGTGTTCTGAGTTGGCAGAAGAGGACTTCAGATAAATATTTTCAGGAGAAAATGTTATGAACCCAACTTCGTGCATTTTATCATACCTAGAAAAGTGCTGCAATCATTAACAGAGGCATCTGCTCCTTGTGACTAGAGCAACTATCAAGATATGTGCATGTACCCCCTTTAAAAAATCATATATATATATATATATATATATATACTTCTCTACACCCCACCTCTTGAACCTGTTACTGAGTCGAGTCTCACTATTCGCTGCTTACAAAGTCAGTGCTCACCAGTGTTGCTAGGAAGAAAAGTTAGACATTGAAGACATTCTGCCTTTAATCAGAACGTCAGCAAGCTGAGGAGAGGTGGACTCAGTGTCTCCTAAAAGCCACCTCCAAAGAATCTGCTCAGCCATGAAAGCCTTTAAAGGGAAACAGGGAAGAAATCTCAGTTAATCATTGAGATAAGTGGTCAGAGACATTGCCACCCTCAATGCACACAGGCTTGTCAACTTCTTATGATCTTTCTTTAGATGCTATCTTGTTCATACAGTTTGGCCACGAGATGAAGGGAAAGCTAGGGAAGAGTTCTGGTCATTGTTAATTATTCTTCATTTTTACTGCTTTGATCTATGGCAAGAACCAAAAAGTTAGGCAGAGGTATTCTGTGATTAAAAGAGGAAAAGTATGCTAGGACCAGAGATGACTAGAGCATGGAGATGCCTGGTTAAAGTTAGTGACAAAGAGGTGCCTCCTGCAGAGAGCTCTTCCCTGCAAAGAGCTTTTTCCTGCCAAAAGCTGCTTTCAAATTCCTGTTTGTCAAAACATCATTCCATTTCTATGGAATCAGGGGTGAAGGTCCACCTTCTGCAACATCTTGGGCAGTGTGTTCTTAGAGTTGAAGACATCTGTGGCATCTCTTTCATACCGTTGTAATTGCCCATTTATATACACCAGCAGAACAATCTACTATTATTTTGATGCCCATTATGGGCAATAGTGTTAATCCTATTCTGTTAGGGCAGTTCTTAGAACTGTGCTAGCCATAGACACAGTATTTCTCGAGTTGGAGCAGTTTATGTTACAGCTGCAGTCTAGTCATCATGTACTTAGCATATTCCTTCTGGGGTTACTTACAATATCTGTGAAACAACTCAGAAATTTGCGTCAGACAACTAGGTTTGTGACTCTCTTGTCCTAATCATTAGCTTCTTGAGCCTGCTCACTCTTTTTTGAGAGACTTCAGCTTTTCCTCAGGAGAAATGGTGGGGCTTTTGTACTTGGGATGGGTTGGGACACTGGAGGATTCTGCTCACTTAATTCCAGGAGAAATTCCATAGAGCTATCCGAGAGGTTGTCTTCCAGGCCATGGCTCTCAGTAACTTTCCAAATAAAACTGAACGCACAGCTCTCATTTTGTTCGTGTGTGTGTGTGTGTGTGTGTGTGTGTGTGTGTGTGTTTCAGTCAACAATTTGTAGGACACTTCAGAGACAAATCTAATAATATTCCTCTTGTTTGTATTATTATTTTTTCATTTAGGAGAGTAAAATAAATATAATATAAACGTTGCCAGCTTAGCTATTTTTAACTAAAATTCAGTAGGATTAAGTCCATTGATAATATTGTAAAACCATCAACATTATCCATTTTCAGAAGTTTTTCATCATCTCAAATAGAAATTCTGTACCTAGGAAACAATAACTCCCTTTATCCCTTCTCCAAGCCCTTTGTCCCTTCTATTTTACTTTCTGTCTCAATAAATTATTTTGGTTTTCAACCGAATTGTGAGACTATATATTTTACTGTTGGCACTGCAGAAAGCTGTAGTTTTCTTTCATTGTTGATGGCTAAGTCCCAAAATTTTTAAAAAGCATGACTTAATTTCTTAAAAGTGAGGTACATTAACTAAACTTAGTAAGACAGTAATAGCCTCAAGAAATTTGTACTTTGATTTTTTACACGAATAGTTTTGTATTCTTGGTGGGTTATGTCATAAAAAAGATAGCATGGAGAACACACTATTCATTTCAAATATCTGAGGTTTTGCTATTTAGATTTTTCCCCCCCACTGGGACATGGTCCTATATTAAAAGGAATATGATTTGTATAAGAAAGAATTTGTATAAATGTTAACCCTCCTTTGTTAACTGAAGTCATTATGACTCTTGTCAGAGTATTTTGGTAATATCCTTGAAATTTTTAAAAGGAAATACCCAATTTTTTTCCAGTAGCCATATCACTTATAAGAACTTATTTTTAATGCATTTAAGTTGGACTATTCTTATTTTTGTATTAGCCGTGCTCTCCTAACATTTTAAAATAAGATATGTAGTCACCATTAAATATTGAAGAATGATCTCAGAATATGAGAAAACAGAGTTAACCAGTTTTTATCAGGTTTTAATATTCTACTGTTACTTTAATTAATTAAAACCCTCTTTGTTTGGTTTTAAGTTTGCTCANCATGGACCACAGCCTTGTCAAACTCAATGAAACTATGAGCCATGCTGTGTAGGGCCACCCAAGATAGAAGGATCATGGTGGAGAATTCTGACAAGGTATGGTCCACTGGAGAAGGGAATGGCAAACCGCTTCAGTATTCTTGCCTTGAGAACCCCATGAACAGTATGAACAGTACTATCTGTACGACCTTGAACAAATAACTAACCTCTCTGACTCTCAGTTCTTACATATATAAAATGGAAGTGATGTGGGTAACTGTTTGCAAGGGTGGCATTTCTGATGATTTGATCAGAATGTGCATTCCTTAGCAAATTACTTGACAAGTCTGAAGCCCTTAATTAGTTTGGCCTTACCTTGGGGCTTCCCTGGTGGCTCAGAATGTAAAGCATCTGCCTGCAATGTGGGAGACCCAGGTTTGATTCCTGGGTCGGGAATGGCAACTCACTCCAGTACTCTTGCCTGGAAAATCCCATGGATGGAGGAGCCTGCTAGGCTACATCCATGGGGTCTGTAAAGATTTGGACACGACTGAGCGACTTCACTTTCACTTTCTTTCAGCACCCTACCCCATGTAGATCTGTTTGGAACAGATTGAGAAAGCAATGCTATGGGTCTATGGAGAACTCTAGGCCAGGAATGAGCTGTCATGAAAATAGCATATGAAGCACAAAAGGGAAGCAGGTATGTTTCATCAAGGCTTATTGAAGTCTGTTTGTTCAATAAGGACAAGTTATTCCTCTGCCTTTCATTCAGGCTGATCCCAATTTGATGCTCCTGCCTTTGGTTCTAAAGATTCTGCTCTAGGCTTCTGTCAGTTCTTAACTTTATTTGGCAACTGAAAATCAAATCTCCTTCCTCTGGTAGTAGAGCTTCCCCACCAATCTGTCTTTGATACTTTGATAATGTTGCCTTTGTGCACTTATGTATCTTAAATAAGGAAAGTATTATTTTCTATCATCTATTCAATCATCTATACCATGTTGTTTATAATCAACAACAGCCTTTAATGTTTGTAAAGATTTGCTCTGTGAGCTCTATGATATTTGTAAAGTGAAGGGCAAATGCACAGGGAATGGAGAAGAGGAGATTTATAGAGCTCAAGGCAATGATCTCATTTAATCAGTTCATTCACAAACAAGATACTGTGTCTTATAGGGTAATTATTTACTGAGATCATGTGACTATTGAATGGCAGAACAAGGCCTGAAAACCAGATCTCTCATCTCACTGAGCAGTGCCTCTTCTGTTCTGTGCTTGTCTCCCTATTGGTAAGTTTTGTTCCAAAGGCAGCTTAGAAAATCAAGTTGGCTTTTCAAGGTCTATCATCAAAGGGCCACATACCTCTGGACTATAGAACAATCACAGAATTGAGGATAGTATCCTTACAGCATATTCTCTGAATTTGCAAAGTAGAACAGAGGAAAACACACATTCTCTATGCAATTGTAACATCGTAAGTTCATAACATTTTTATTGAGATATAATTGACATTGTTTATGTTTAGGGTGTAAAACATGTTGATTTGAAATATATATTGCAGTATACAAGTAAGTACTACTTTCAGTTCAGTTCAATCACTCAGTAGTGTCCAACTCTTTGCGATCCCATGAACCACAGCATGCCAGGCCTCTCTGTCCATCACCAACTCCCGGAGTTCAACCAAACTCTCCTCCTGCCCCCAATCCCTCCCAACATCAGGGTCTTTTCCAATGAGTCAACTCTTCGCATGAGATAGCCAAAGTATTGGAGTTTCACCATCAGTCCTTCCAGTGAACACCCAGGACTGATCTCCTTTACGATGGACTGGTTGGATCTCCTTGCAGTCCAAGGAACTCTCAAGGGTCTTCTCCAGCACCACAGTGCAAAAGCATCAATTCTTTGGTGCTCAGCTTTCTTCACAGTGCAACTCTTATATCCATACATTACCACTGGAAAAACCATAGCCTTGACTAAATGAACTTTAGTCGGCAAAGTAATGTCTCTGCTTTTTAATATGCTATCTAGGTTGGTCATAACTTCCCTCCCAAGGAGTAAGCGTCTTTTGATTTCATGGCTGCAATCACCATCTGCAGTGATTTTGGAACCCAGAAAAATAGTCTGACACTGTTTCCACTGTTTCCCCATTTATTTCCCATGAAATGATGGGACCGGATGCATGATCTTCATGTTCTGAATGTTGAGCTTTAAGCCAATTTTTTCACTCTCCTCTTTCACTTTCATCAAGAGGCTTTTTAGTTCCCCTTCACTTTCTGCCATAAAGGAGGTGTCATCTGCATATCTGCGGTTATTGATATTTCTCCCGGCAACCTTTGCTAATACTTCTATCATGCCATACAATTATTTCCTTTTTTATGGTAAGAACAATTAAGACCTCTTTTCTTAGCAACTTGAAATTTATAATAGAGAATCGTTGAGTATAACCTCTATGCTGTGCATTAGATATCCAGGACTAATTTATCTCTTAGTTGCAAGCTTATATCCTTAAATAACATTTCCCCCAATATTTAATAAAGTATCAGCAATGTGAATGGAATACATGGTACCCGTTTTTAAGGGTTATATTATAAATCAAGTAGGAGAAAAAAAATGATGTAAGAAATACCTTAGGTAAGTCTACTATTAATTTGTGTCATTCATTTGTTATTTACTATGTCGCTCACCGTATTAAACTGTTTGCACAAACCTCATCCAATAATCACAACTTTCCAAACAGGAGATTTTAATGTTGTTTTCATTGTAATAATAAATAAACTGAGTCGAGATGGAGAGGTGAGAGGAGAAACACCATTTTATACAGATATAAGTGGTTAAAGTCAGACTTTGGATCCGTGACTGTCTGATTCCAAGTATAAAGTTCCTATCCCTCTGTACATTATGTCACCAATGTTGAAATATTTAAAAGGAGCCTCAGAGAAGAATCCATTTGAATCTTGTATTTTATTCTTTTCTAAAAAATATGTCATGCATTTTTCCACAATCATTTTTATACATTGAAGTATATTTCTTTTGCCCCTTTAGTGAGCCATAACATTCTGAATCCTTGTTGAATAACCTTCACAGTTATTTCAGACAAGGAGTAACACTACTCAGCCACTCAGTCTAGACAGAAGATCTATATGTGCCACCCTTTCCTCAGTCTCCCTCTCTGTTGGGTCACCTTTATCCTCTCAATACCTAAAGTGGGTCTATATAATTCATTTATCAATGCACAGAGTTACAAATAACTTATCAGTGATCAAGACTGACACTTTATGATGCAAATTTATCAGAAACGTGCAAACAATAACATTTTCGAGACTAGCAAAAACTGTGCTTGGAAGTAGTTTGTAATAATTTTATTTCTTTAAGCTATAATTTACTTTCAATAGAAAAAATATTTTAAAAAATCAGTTGAATCTCATATTAAAATAAAATACACTAATATGGAAACCATGTTTACTTCTCGTTAATAGGATTACCAGAGATATTACTCTCTGCTGTGCTAATCTTTGTACTTTCTAATCATATACTATTAATTGTATATTACATTTATCACCAGAAAAAAACGCTTTAATATTTTTAACTTTCAGTACACTTCCCTTCAAAATTGAACTTTTTTTTCTCTTATCCTCTTCATCCTTCCTCTCTTCCTTTTCCTTTTCCTTTTCTTCTGTTTTTCTGTGAAAAGCTTTGTCTTGATCTTGGCTAATGAATAGAGGGAGTCATAATAAAATACATGATAGACTCATGTAACATAAGAATATATATATATATATAAAATACAACCCTAAAATCAAAGTAGTAATTCTGTGTTGCCATATTGGTATAGCATCAATTAAGCCTTTTCATACATCCATACTGAAATAATAGTAAAGCACATAAATTACCCAGTGAAGAACATTTTTTTTTCTAAAAGAATCACCATGGTAGAATTATAATATATATTCAGTTCAGTTCAGCTCAGTCGCTCAGTCACTTAGTCTTGTCCAACTCTTTGCCACCCCATGAATCGCAGCAGGCCAGGCCTCCCTGTCCATCACCAACTTCCGAGGTTCACTCAGACTCACGTCCGTCGAGTCAGTGATGTCATCCAGCCATCTCATCCTCGGTCGTCCCCTTCTCCTCCTGCCGCCTGTCCCTCCCAGTATCAGAGTCTTTTCCAATGAGTCAACTCTCCGCATGAAGTGGCTAAAGTACTGAAGTTTCAGCTTTAGCATCATTCCTTCCAAAGAACACCCAGGGCAGATCGCCTTCAGAATGGACAGGTTGGATCTCCTTGCAGTCTAAGGGACTTTCAAGAGTCTTCTCCAACACCACAGTTCAAAAGCATCAATTCTTTGGTGCTCAGCTTTCTTCACAGTCCACACTATTTAAAATGTCTCTGAGCTCCTAAGTAGACATTTTATTTAGAAATACATTATAAGGAGCAGAAATGCATGAAGTGGGATCACTAGATAAAATAATTATGGCGCAAAATATCAAAGGGAAGGAGCTGTGAAGTGGCATGAAACTGATGAAATTCCAAGCACCCTAAAATGACAAGTGACCAAATGACANCACTATTTAAAATGTCTCTGAGCTCCTAAGTAGACATTTTATTTAGAAATACATTATAAGGAGCAGAAATGCATGAAGTGGGATCACTAGATAAAATAATTATGGCGCAAAATATCAAAGGGAAGGAGCTGTGAAGTGGCATGAAACTGATGAAATTCCAAGCACCCTAAAATGACAAGTGACCAAATGACAACAGTTTTAAAGTCCTAACAATGGGTGACAAATAGACTTTCTTTGCTGGGACACTTCTATTCAGATGGGAAACAAAAAAGGGATTCCAAGCCAAGCAAAGAAGAATGACTAAAATATAAGATGAGAGAATATATTGAGATAAAGGACAATAGCATTGAGAATATATCTGTAGAATGAAGTGAATATTAAGATTTCCAATCTATATAGTAAATTGACCCTGTAGAATCAGGTCATTTTCCAGTATATTTTAAAGGTAATACATATTTTACTTGAGTGACCAGATTTTACAAATTACATAGGGTAAATTAACCAGATAATTATGCATAATAGATTTTAATATCTCTAAGAATAAAATGATTGTTAAAAGGTTTTAAGTGCATTTAGTCATCTTGCTTCTCTTTTGATACTCCAGTTGTCTACAACTGCCAGAGAAATAGAAGCAAAAAAAAAGATAATATGCTTATTCTGTAGGGTTGGTATCTTGAGTGGCAGTAAGAATCAAAAAAAAAAAAATCATAAAGTTTATTTTTCCTTTTTGTATAACTCTAAAGACAAAGAAAGACTTTATTTACTGATAGCAATATGGATTTTCATATCTAATAGATGGTTCAAATTTTAAATTTCCAAACAGTGTTCTTCCACATTGATAAATGGTGTGACTGTGCATTTGGTTCTTAAAAATAGAAACCTGGAAGTGATTTCTGACACTTTTATCTCCCTTATTTCTTCCACTAATTATATTAGATTCTTCACACACTTTCTATGGCTAAATCATAAATTCCACCTTTCTCATACGAGAGAGTAATAATGCTTGGAGTCCTGTGGCGATAGCCTTCTAATGTGTCTCATTACGTATATTCCTATCGTATTCCTGTCTGTTTTTCACATGAAAAAAATTAAACTATAGGATGTCCTTGGTCAGTCACATTCAACTGTTTGCAACCTGATGGACTGTAGACAGCCAAGCTCCTCTGACCATGGGATTTCCCAGGCAAGAATACTGGAGTGGGTTGCTGTGCTCCCCTCCAGGAGATGTTCCCGACCCAGGGATTGAACTCACATCTCTTGCATCTCCTGCATTGGCAGGCAGATTCTTTACCACTGTGCTACTTAGGACTTAAAGTATTTCAGTGTGTTTCCTTTGTGCACAGAAAATGTGAACGCACATTTCAATGTCCTTGTCTGAACTGACCCCTCCCTAGGCCTGCACCTCATCTTGAACCCAACTCCTTTTCCCTCTCTATGGACACCCACACTGTCCTCTTCTCAGTCTTGAAAACTGGCTAGTCTCTTTCTGGCCTTGGGCCCCTGTGTCACACTGTTTCCTCTGTTTCAGAATTTCTCTTTCCTCCACTCCCTCCACACCTACTTACTCCCCACATACTATCTGACTCCTCAAATGACTTTCCCTTTGCACACTTTGTGTTGCTTAAAATAGCAGTGGTGGATAACAGTGGAAATAGAATGTTATTGTCTTGAAAGAAATATTTTTTTGATACATACTACCACATGATGAACTTTGGAAACATTGCTAAGTTTGCTGTAGTAAAAGAGTTACTAAGGGCTGGGGAGGAGAGGAAGGAGAGGTATTCTTTCATGGATACAGTTTCACTTTGGACTATGGAAAAGTTCTTGGTGATGGTTGCATAACTCTGAATATATTTAATGACATTGAATTGTACACTCACTAAACATACATTTATATATGTTTGGTTGTTATTTAGTTATTAAGTTGTATCTGACTCTTCTATGACCCTATAGGCTACAGCCTACCAGGAACCTCCATCCATGGAATTTTCCAAGCCAGAATACTGGAGTGGGTTGCCATTTCTTTCTCTAGGGGATCTTCCTGACCCAGGGATCCAACTCACTTCTCTTGCATTGGCAGGTGGATTCTATACCACCAAGCCACCATGTTTTACCACAATTTAAAAACTCTATAAAATCACAGACACTTGTAATTTTTTCTCTCAGTAATCTTTTACCCTTATTAAATCTATCATTGTTCTATTATAATACTTAGTTTATCATTATGGTGGTGGTTTAGTTGCTAGGTCATGTCTGACTCTTGAAACACCCTGGACTGTAGATTGTCAGGCTCCTCTGTCCATGGCGATTCTCCAGGCAAGAATACTAGAGTGGGTTGCCATTTGCTTCTCCAGGGGATCTTCCTGACCCAGGAATTGAACCCTGATCTCTTGCACTGCAGGCAGATTTTTTATCAACTGACCTACAAGGGATCTTCTTTTATTCATTCAGTCAGTAAATTGTTCCCAAATAAACCTGTAAGTCACATGAGAACAGTATTCTATGAGTTTTGTCACTAGTTTTTAATTTCCCACTGTCTACTTTGTGCTGAGCTCAATGACTAGCATCAGTACTTACTGAATGAGTATCTGATAAACAAAGGGATAAATATACATCTGTGATATAACATAAGGTATTTTTATTTTTATTTTTTTATTATTAATTTTTATTTTTTTAGTTTGTTTTGCTTTACAATACTGTACTCATTTTGCCATACATTGACGTAAATCAGCCATAAACATTTTACTTTAGGGTACTTTTAGATTTATAAAACATCCCTACATAGTCCTCACACACTTTTCCCTACTGTTAACATTTTATATCACCATGGCGTGTTTTTCAAACTAAGAAAAGCAACTTTGGTATATTTATATTAAACTCCAGACTTTATTAGAATTGCATTTTTCACTTTTTAACTAACATCTTGCTCCATTCCAGGATCAAACTAGAAAGATAATACTTTTAATGGTACTGATACAGAGTGATAATTTTCTGGGTTATCATAGTAGTTTTCCTGAATAATGTTATAACATCATGAGGGAAAGAAATACAACTATACATCATATCATAACATGAATATATCTTCCTTCACTACTCTATTATGGAATTTTTGTTAAAGTAATTATATAATTTTGTTAATTATATAAATTATACAATATTATATTCTTCTTTACTTCTGGATTGGTATTCAATTGTTTATTTATAGAAAGAAAAAATTTTCTTTTAACAATTTCTCCCCAAAAAATTCCACCTGTGAAATTATAATTTGGTATATTACACTAACTTTTTTCTATAACTTTTTAAATGTATTTCTTTTGTGCTCACAAATTTTAAGAATCCACTAAACTCTGGACATATGTAAAACAAGGATATACTCTGTTTCACAGTACTTTTATCCTTTTCTCCATTGTGTACAATTTAAATATTTGCATTTTGATATCCAGGCACCACATGCTCTGATTGTCTCAGATTGGCAAATGCTCGTTAGAGCTAACAGGTGCAGGAGGATCAAGCCTGCAAGGAGGATCATGCAGCAAGATGTCACACAAAACCAAGAACATTTTCCAACAGCTGGACATCAGTTCAAAGACATCTGAGGGATCAAATGATCTTCATATATGTTAGACACAAATGTCAATGTCGGATTTCTTCTTAGAAAAAACAAGCCATCCTCTCAGACATTTTCATCTTTAAACAAAAGCCAATACCAGTCGGATATTTTATATTTGTTTGTTCAAACATTTTTTAATTTATTTTTTTATTGAAGGATAATTGTTTTACAGAATTTTCCTGTTTTCTGTCAAACCTCAACAAGAATTAGCCATAGGCATACATATATCCCCTCCCTTTTGAACCTCTCTCCCATCTCCTGCCCCATCCCACCCCTCTAGACTGATATAGAGCCCCTGTTTTACTTTCCTGAGTCATACAGCAAATTACCATTGGCTATCTATTTTACATATGGTGATATGTTTCCATGTTACTCTTTCCATACATCTCACCCTGTCTTCCCCTCTCCCCATGTCCATATGTCTATGTCTGTTTCTCCATTGCTGCCTTGTAAACAGATTCTTCAGTACTATTTTTCTAGATTCCATATATATACATTAGAATACAATATTTTTTTCTCTTTCTGACTCACTTCATTCTGTTTAATAGGTTCTAGGTTCATCCACCTCATCAGAATTGACTAAAATGCACTCCGTTTTATGCCTGAGTAATATTCCCTTGTGTATATGTACTATAACTTCTTTATCCACTCATCTGTTGATGGACATCTAGGTTGATCCCATGTTCTAGCTATTGTAAATAGTGCTGTAATGAACAATGGGATACATGTGTCTTATTCAATTTTTGTTTCCTCAGGGTATGTGCCTAGGAGTGGGATTGTTGGGTCATATGGTCATATGGTGGTTTTATTCCTAGTTTTTTAAGGAATCTCCATACCATTTTCCATAGTGGCTTTATCAGGTTACATTCCCACCAACAGTACAAGAGCATTCCCTTTTCTCCACACTCTCTCCAGCATGTATCGTTCGTAGACATTTTTATGATGACCATTCTGACTGGTGTGAGATGATATCTCATTGTAGTTTTGATTCACATTTCTCTAATAATGAGCAATGTTGAGCATCTTTTCATGTGTTTGTTAGCCATCTGTATATCTTCTTTGGAGAAATGTCTGTTTGGGTCTTTTTCCCATTTTTTGATTGGATTGTTTGTTTTTCTGATATTCAATTGTATGAGCTGCTTGTATATTTTGGAAATTAATCCTGTTTCAGTTATTTCATTTGCTATTATTTTTTCCCATTCTGAGGGTTGTCTCTTCACCTTGCTTATAGTTTCCTTTGCTATGCAAAAGCTTTTGTTTAATCAGGTCCCACTTGTTTACTTTTTATTTCCATTACTCTAAGAGGTGGATCATAGAGGATCTTGCTTTGATTTATGTCATCGAGTGTTCTGCCTGTGTTTTCCTCGAAGAGTTCTATAGTTTCTGGTCTTACATTTAGGTCTTTAAACCATGTTGAGTTTATCTTTGTGTATGCTCTTAGGAAGTGTTCTAATCTCATTCTTTTACATGTAGCCGTCAAATTTTCCCAGAATCATTTATTGCAGAGGCTGTCTTTGCTCCATTGTATATTCTTGCCTCTTTTGTCAATAATATGGTACCCATAGGTAGTTGGTTTTATTTCTGGGCTTTCTATCTTGTTCCATTGGTCTATATTTCTGTTTTTGTGCCAGTACCATACTGTCTTGATGACTATAGCTTTGCAGTATAATCTGAAGAAAGGAAGGTTGATTCCTCAGGCTCCATTCTTTCTCAAAACTGCTTTGGCTGTTTCGGGTCTTTTGTGATGCCATATGAATTGTGAAATTTTTTGTTCTAGTTCTGTGAAAAATGCCATTGATAATTTGATAGGGATCACATTGAATCTGTAGATTGCATTTGGTAGTAGAGTCATTTTCACAATATTCTTCCTACCCAGGAACATGGAATATCTCTCCATCTGTTTATGTCATTTTCATTCATTAGTGTCTTATAATTTTATGTATATAGGCCTATTGTCTCCTTAGGTAAGTTTATTCCTAGATGTTTAATTATTTTTGTTGCAATAGTGAATGGGATTGATTCCTTAATTTATCTTTCAGATTTTTCATTGTTAGTATATATAAATGCAAGTGATTTCTGTGTACTGATTTCATCTCCTGCAGTTTTGCTAAATTCACTGATTAGTTCTAGTAATTTTCTGATACTATATTATATTTAGGGTTTTCTATGTACAGTATCATGTTATTTGCAAACAGGAAGAGCTTTAATTCTTCTTTTCCAATCTGGATTCCTTTTAATTCTTTTTCTTCTCTGATTACTGTAGCTAGAACTATGAACTATGTTGACTATGTTACAGGACTGTGTGGACTATAGTTCCAGAACTATGTTGACTATGTTCCAGAAATATGTTAACTAATAGTGGTGAAAGTAGACACTCTTTTCTTGTTCCTGATCATAGGGGGAATGTTTTCTGTTTTTCACCATTGAGAATCATATATGGCCTTTTAAGTTAGCTTCCTTCTATGTTTATTTTTTGAAGAGTTTTAATCATAAATGGACGCTGAATTTTGTCAAAGGCTTTTTCTGCCTCTATTGAGGTGATCATATGGTTTTTATCTTTCAGTTTGTTAATACGGTGTATCACATTGACTGATTTTCCTATATTGAAGAATCTTGCATTCCTGGAATAAAACCAACTTGCTCATGGTATATGAGCATTTTGATGTGTTGCTGAATTCTATTTGCTAAAATTTTGTTGAGGATTTCTGAATCTACGTTCATATTGATCTGTGGTTTTCTTTTTGTGTGTTGTCTTTGTCTGGTTTTGGTATCAGGATGATGGTGGCCTCATACAATGAATTAGAAAGTGTTCCATCCTCTGTAATTTTTTGAAAAAGTTTTAGAAGGATAGGCATTAGTTCTCTAAATGTTTGATAGCATGCTCCTGTGAATCCATCTGGTCCTGAGCTTTTGTTTTGGGGGGAAATTTTTGATCACAGCTTCAGTTTCAATGCTTGTAATTGGGTTGTTCACAACTTCTAATCCTTCATGGTTCAGTCTTGGAAGATTGAACTTACTAAGAATCCGGCCATTTCTTCCAGGTTTCCATTTTATTGCCATATAGTTGTTCATAATAGTCTTATACAAACCCTTGAATTTCTGCATCGTCTGTTGTAACATTTCCGTCTTCATTCTAATGCTGTTGATGTGATTCTTCNGTCTTGGAAGATTGAACTTTACTAAGAATCCGGCCATTTCTTCCAGGTTTCCATTTTATTGCCATATAGTTGTTCATAATAGTCTTATACAAACCCTTGAATTTCTGCATCGTCTGTTGTAACATTTCCGTCTTCATTCTAATGTTGTTGATGTGATTCTTCTCTTTTTCTCTTGATGAGTTTGGCTAAAGGCTTGTCAATTTTGCTTATCTTCTCAAAGAACCAGCTTTTAGTTTTATTAATCTTTGCGACTGTTTCTTTCATTTCATTTTCCATTTATTTCTGCTTGGATCTTTATGATATCCATCCTTCTACNTAGTGATGCTTTCTAAGGCCCACTTGACTTCACATTCCAGGATGTCTGGCTCTAGATGAGTGATGACACCATCATGATTTCCAGGTCATGAAGATCTTTTTTGTACAGTTCCTCTGTGTATTCTTGCCACCTCTTCTTAATATCTTCTGCTTCTGTTAGGTCCATATAAGTACCTAAAATAAATTCACTGCTCTCAGGTTAAATTAATCGAGATATCTTTTTTAGTCATCTAAAGGAAAGTATGGGTTCCTTAATAGTCAACACAATTCTTAGGTAAAAATTTTCCAAGAACGTTGGTTGAAAGTATTTAGAGTTTTACTCATTAATTATAACATATGTTATTAATATATTATACAACCAAATAAGGCATATGGTTTGACAGCCAACAGCTTGTAGCATATATGTTGTTTGGATTCATTTAAAGGCAGTATCTTTCTGGTAAGAAAAATCCCCAGTATCATCTACCACATACACAAAAATAAATAAATAAAATAAAATCATTGTATTCTCAACATATGAGTAGTGAGCTCTTACTAAAGTCATGTGGCAATTAAAAAAAATGACAGATCAATACTTCAAATAAATAGTTTCTCCTGTGAAAGTGTATATTCTGGTACTATACGCTATATTTGATTCTAGTGCTGTTGTCATTGCTATAACTCTTCAGAAACACTCATTTTAAATTCCCTTAGCTAACATTTATCTAGTATTCAAAATGACTAGGCAGTGTCCTAAATTCTGTACTAATTTAAATTCATTCCATTTATAAGAGAAGCCTATGATTTAGGTGCTACAGTTATCCACACTTTAAGAAGAGACCAAATCTCAGACAGGATGCATACTTCAGTCAAGGTCTTCTAGCTGGCAGAGCTGGGATTTGCTCCATGATGTCTAGTTCCAGATTCTGGATATTTAATTATGAAGCTACGTCTTTCTATACAAACTAGGAAACATTTTAAATATATTAGCATTGGTGACAATTTTTTTGAGGATGATTTTGCTACTTGGAAAGAGCCAAATATAATTTAAAATTACATCTGGTAAAAAAACATGGATATTCATGCTTGGCAACAACAGCCATTTGAAACTCAATTTTCAAGAATGAGATGAATTTTTATATAGCCTGTAAACAGCTCCTATAACAATTCTAAAAGAAGTAAAGTCCAAAATAGTATTTAAGTATGGCCATTATACATAAAATTATTTTTTAGTGGCACAGAGAAACTATTGCTAAAGTGAAAACCTACACTTAAACATAGAATTTAAGTTCACTCTGTATACTCCTTTCTGGCACAGTGCCTACATTTTTAGTTTTGAATGTTTAATTGTTTAATAAATTACTTGTGTGTATCTTGCTTAGAACATTTCCTTGGCAAATTGTATTGTAAGGAAATATATAACTCAAAACTTTTATATAATTTCAGTAAATAAAGTAATATGAATTAATTTTCCATATTTAAATGTTACCATAAAAAATGCATTTTTACATATCTAACCAGGTCTTTCTTTGTAAAAAATTATCCCTAAATAATAAGGAATAGTGAGATCATTTCAATTAAGGTTCCTCCTGTAATAAAAAGAAAACAGTATGTTTAAACACAGTAATTTAGGATATTTTAATAAAGGGGTTATTTTCAAATGTTTAGGCAGTGTTAAAAGAAAACAAGAAAGTTTGAGAATTATAGTGGAAACCCCTCATCATTCCCAGGCCTCTTGGAGAAGGTAAGAACTAACTGAGAGATCATAGTCTTAACTACAGGAAGGAGCCATTTAGCAAGAACTGCAGCCTGAAATGCCGTCTTTGCTAACTTAAGGTCTGGATGGAGACATTAAAGTGAGAAAATAAATAACTTAATGCCTTTCCCTCCTCTCGCTCCTATTTCCTGTTGGTGCTTTCCATTGCCTAAATTCAAGTTCTTGCAGTCAGAGTAAAGGAGTTCTACTAATGGAAGGCGCAGAGATTCACATGCTCAGACAGAGACCAAGTTGGAAAAGGGTAGAAACTTGGTACAACTGGTCTCTGAAATTAGGTTAAAGGTAAACTTCTTCTACGATATGAATGGATTGCCTCAGAATTGCTTTCAAACTGTGTTTCGTTGTGGGATAACTATAATGTCATATTCATTTCGGTGAAACAGGATTATTTTCATGTCACCCTTATAAAACAACTTGAAAAAGCAGTTTATTTTTTTCCCTCTGATTCATTTCCTTTATTCTATCTTGAATCTACTTAAGTCAGAAATTTCTCCCATTAGTCCATTGAAATTGGGCCTGTCCATGTTGTCCTGTCTTCCTCCACATTGCTTAATTCAACATTAAGTTTTCAGTATTTGACCCAGCTGATCACTCAGGGCACCACTCCATGCCACATCCTTTTCATCTAACTTGTGAAAATTATGTACATAAAATTGATCATTTTATTTGAATATCATTCTTTGAATCTTGATAGAATTTGTGAAAATATTATCTTTCATTTTTGATACTGATATTTTGTATCTTGTCATTTCATGATCAATCTAACCAGAATTTTATTGTATTTTTAAACTTTTTTTTTGAAAGAGCAACTTTTGGTTTCATTGATTTATTTTATATTTTTTATTGCTTTTTATTTTATTGATTTCTGTTCTTATCTGCATTATTTTCTACTTTGCTTTTAAGGTGGAAACTTATACCAGATATAATCCGACTATACCCAAATCTGGACTGCTAACCTGTTTTTTTTGTGAATTAAATATTATTGGGCCTTAGAAACATGCTTATTTATTTATGTATTATCTGTATCTGTTTTTATAATTTATAGACTGTGTAATTCTTTTAAAATAATTATTATAATTATTTTATCCTATTAATTAACTTGGTTAGATTCCACCTCTGAACTTTCTCCATGATGTAGGTGACAACAGATTAATTCTTTATACAGTTCTTTCAGCTTCCAGTTGATGGTTTTATTTAAGGCCACTGGAGTCTTGTCAATGTATATGAAGTGGGTATGCCAGTATTGGGAGTAATTTTTAATGTAGATTTTATGGGTTTAATCCTTTTGAGGCTCCGTCTGTTAAAGGATTCTCCCTCTATCTTCACATCTGATCTTCCAGATCTGAAATCTGTCTCCTAGAACCGCATATGCCAGTAAGCCTCTGTTCTTGTGCTGTCTGAACTGTGTGAAGAGTAAGGAGTGCCTTCTAATAGACAGCAGCAAGCTCAAAATATTATCTTTGCACTTTCTGCCCTTCAGGAATAAAACCCTTCTAGTTCATCTATCTTGTCATCACTCTCCACCCTTTGGAATACTTTAAAAAACTGCTTTGGTGACATTTTATAATTATCTGTGGGAGGATTAGTTCAATCAAGATATCTTGCCATGACTAGAAGGGAGAATTATTTATCCTACAATTTTTTCTACTTACTTTTGATATTCTCTATGGAGGATAGTATAAATTATGCACATATTATTCCATCTTCAAAGAAAAGTGTGGTACTCAATCTAAAGCAATATCATCTAACCTTAATCTACTATGGAGTTCCCACCTCCAGAAATCTTATTTCAGAAGATTTTAAAAATAGTTCTGCTAGGCTGATTAATGGACCTAAAAACTGTGTGATTTGTGCAGAACTGCTTGATACAGAAAATAAGAATATAATCTTAAAAAATGTACTCTTTTCCTGCTCAACAGGGGGAAATATGAGTAGTTTTCCTGGGAGAAAGCTTCCTGATCCCAAACCCATAATGCTTCTAGTTATCTTAGCAATGGGATAAAGGTAAAATACAAGAGGATTATTGAAATTCCAATACTGAAGAAATAATATATTCAACTTCTGTAAATACATCCAACTTGCATCTTCATTTTTTTGATAGATAAGAAGTGATTTATTAGAATATAACACTTGTGAGGCTTACAAGTGGGTGAGGTAGAAGGTGCAATGCCCCAGTTACTTAGGGGGCTACAGTTTTAAAATCAAAAGAAAAGTGGAGAGGAGGAGGAGACCACCTTCTTCCTTATTCTTGAGTAGATGACACACTTCCATCATCAGCTCCTTCTCCAGATTGGGCAGAGGAGTTTTCTTGTACATACATGGTAAAGCCAGGACTGTCATGGTATATGGAAAAATTATTTCATGTCTTAGTACAGTGAAGGTCTCTAAGTTTGAAATGTCACCTATCCAGTAATTATTGTTTCTTATGTGTGCAGAGAGCATGACCAAGAGATCATTAACTTACTGAACTCACTGGGCAGGATGTAGTGAGCTACCACTATTTTATTGTTTGAGGGCATGTCTCATGCTTCTGCTGCATGGGTTTCATTGGTAAACAAGCCTGCTTAGTTTTATGGTTAAGCAAACTGGTTTCTTGAGTAATGATTAACTTACAGGGGTCTCCTTTACTTCTATATTTTTATTTACTTACAATTCTCTAGTAGAATTCATAACCTACTTTGTCCCTTTACTCTATCCCTAACAGTAGCATGTATCAGTATTTCATTACTTTTAAAACTTTTTTCAATTACTCATTTTAATTGGAGGCTAATTACTTTACAATATTATAGTGGTTTTTGCCAAACATTGGCATGAATCAGCCATGGGTGTACATGTGTCCCCATCCTGAACTCCCCTCCCACCTCCCTCCCCATCCCATCCCTCAGGGTTGTCCCAGTGCACCAGCTTTGAGTGCCTGTTTCATGCATTGAACTTGGACTGGTGATCTATTTAACATGTGGTAATATATATATTTCAATGCTATTCTCTCAAATCATCCCACCTTTGCCTTCTCCTAGAGTCCAAAGGCTGTTCTTTATATCTGTGTCTCTTTTGTTGTCTCACATATGNGCTTTGAGTGCCTGTTTCATGCATTGAACTTGGACTGGTGATCTATTTAACATGTGGTAATATATATATTTCAATGCTATTCTCTCAAATCATCCCACCTTTGCCTTCTCCTAGAGTCCAAAGGCTGTTCTTTATATCTGTGTCTCTTTTGTTGTCTCACATATGGGGTCATTGTTACCATCTTTCTAAATTCCATATATATGCATTAATATACTGTATTAGTGTTTTTCTTTCTGACCTACTTCACTCTGTATAATAGACTACAGGTTCATCTACCTCATTAGAACTGATTCAAAAGTGCTCTTTTTAATAGCTGAGTAATATTCCATTGTGTATATGTACCACAGCTTTCTTATCCATTCATCTGGCTGTAGACATCTAGGGTGCTTCCACATTCTAGCTATTGTAAACAGTGCTGCATGAACATTGGGGTACACGTGTCTCTTTCAGTTCTGGTTTCCTCCATGTGTATGCCCAACAGTGGGATTGCTGGGTCATGTAGCAGGTCTATTTCCAGTTTTTTAAGGAATCTTCAAAGTGTTCTTCATAGTGGCTGTACTACTTTGCATTCTGCCAACAGTCTAAGAGGGTTCCTTTTTTTCTGTACCATCTCCAGCATTTATTGTTTGTAGACTTTTGGATAGCAGCCATTCTGACTGGCGTGAAATGGTACCTCATTGTGGTTTTGATTTGCATTTCTCTGATAATGAGTGATGTTGAGCATCTTTTCATGTATTTCTTAGCCATCTGAATATCTTCCTTGGAGAAATGTCTGTTTAGTTTTTTGGCCCATTATTTGATTGGGTCATTTATTTTTCTGGAATTGAACTTCAGGAGCTGCTTGTATATTTTTGAGATTAATTATTTGTCAGTTGCTTCATTTGTTATTGTTTTCTCATATTCTGAAGGCTGTCTTTCACCTTGCTTATAGTTTCCTTCATTGTGCAAAAGCTTTTAAGTTTAATTAGGTCCCATTTGCTTATTTTTTTGTTTTATTTCCATTACTCTGGGAGGTGGATTATAGAGGATCCTGCTGTGATTTATGTCAGAGAATGTTTTGCCTATATTTTTCTCTAGGAGTTTTATAGTTTCTAATCTTACATTTAGATCTTTAATCCATTTTGAATTTATTTTTGTGTATGGTGTTAGAAAGTGTTCTAATTTCATTCTTTTACAAGTGGTTGACCAGTTTTCCCAGCACCACTTGTTAAGAGATTGTCTTTTCTGCATTGTATATTCTCACCTCCTTTGTCAAAGATAAGGTGTCCATAGGTGTGTGGATTTATCTCTGGGCTTTCTATTTTCTTCTGTGGATCTATTTTTCTGTCTTTGTGCCAGTGCCACACTATCTTGATGACTGTATCTTTGAAGTATATTCTGAAGTTAGGCAAGTTGATTCCTCCAGTTCCGTTCCTTTGTCAAGATTGCTTTGACTATTCAAGGTTTATTTTATTTCCATACAAATTGTGAAATTATTTGTTCGAGTTCTGTGAAAAATACTATTGGTAGCTTGATAGGGGTTGCATTGAATCTATAAATTGCTTTGATCTCATTTTCACTATATTGATTTCACTGTACTCATTTTCACTATTCTGGTTTTCACTATATTGATTTTTCCACTCCATGAACATGGTATATTTCTTCATCTATTTATGTCCTCTTTGATTTCTTTCATCAGTGTTTTATAGTGTTTTTCTTTCATCAATGTTTTTCCATATATAGGTCTTTTGTTTCTTTAGGTAGATTTATTTTAAAATATTTTATTCTTTTCATCACAATGGTGAATGAGATTGTTTCCTTAAATTCTCTTTCTGTATTCTTATTGTTAGTGTATAGGAATTCAAGGGATTTGTGTATTAATTTTATATCCTGAAAGTCTACTATATCCATTGATTAGCTCTAGTAATTTTCTGTTGGTGTCTTTTGGGTTTTCTATGTAGAGGATCATGTCAACTTCAAACAGTGAGAGTTTTGCTTCTTCTTTTCCAAACATGATAATTTTTATTTCTTTTCTTCTCTGATTCCTTTGGCTTAACCTTCCAAAACTATGTTGAATAGTAGTCATGAGAGTGGGCAACCTTGTCTCATTCCTGACTTTAGGGGAAATGCCTTCAATTTTTCCCCATTGAGGATAATGTTTGCTATGTTTTTATCATATATGGCTTTTATTATGTTGAGGTATGTTCCTTCTATGCTTGCTTTATGGAGGTTTTTTTTTTTTTAATCATAAATGGATGTTGAATTTTGTGAAAGGCTTTCTCAGCATCTATTGAGATAATCGTATGGTTTTTATCTTTCAGATTGTTAATATGATGTATCACATTGATTGATTTGGGAATATTTAAGAATCCTGGCATCCCTGGGATATAGCCCAATTGTTCATGATGTATGATCTTTTTAATATGTTGCTGGATTCTGTATCCTAGAATTTTGTTGAGGATTTTTTCATTTATGTTCATCAGTGATATTGGCCTGTAGTTTTCTTTTTTGTGGCATTTTTGTCTGGTTTTGGTATTAAGGTGATGGTGGCCACATAGAATAAGTTTGGAAGTTTACCTTCCTCTGCAATTTTTTGGAAGAGTTTGAGTAGGATAGGTGTTAACTTTTCTCTAAATTTTTGGTAGAATTCAACAGTGAAGCCATCTGGTCCTGGGCTTTTGTTTGTTGGGAGATTTTTGATTACAATTTTGATTACTGTGCTTGTGATGGATCTGTTAAGATTTTCTATTTCTTCCTGGTTCAGTTTTGGAAGGTTATATTTTCCTAAGAATTTGTCTTTTTCTTCCAAGTTGTCCATTTTATAGTCATATAGTTGCTGATAGTAGTCTCTTATAATTCTTTGTATCTCTGTGTCATCTGTGTGGTTTCTCCATTTTCATTTCTAGTTTTGTTGATTTGATTCTTCTCCCTTTTTTTCTTGATGAATCTGGCTTATTGTTTGTCTATTTTATTTATCTTATCAAAGAACTAGCTTTTAGGCTTGTTGATTTTTGCTATGGTCTCCTTTATTTCTTTCTTATTTCAGTTCAGTTCAGTCACTTAGTCGTGTCTGACTCTTTCCGACCCCATGAACCACAGCATGCCAGGCTTCCCTGTCCATCACCACTTCCAGAGTCCACCCAAACCCATGTCCATCGAGGTGATGATGCCATCCAACCATCTCATCCTCTGTTGTCCCCTTCTCCTCCTGCCCTTAATCTTTCCCAGCATCAGAGTCTGTTCCATAGAGTCAGCTCTTTGCATCAGGTGGCCAAAGTATTGGAGTTTCAGCTTTAGAATCAGTCTTTCCAAAGAACACCCAGGACTGATCTCCTTTAGAATGGACTGGTTGGATCTCCTTGCAGTCCAAGGGACTCTCAAGAGTCTTCTCCAACAACACAGTTCGAAACCATCAATTCTTTGGTGCTCAGCTTTCTTTATAATCCAACACTCACATCCATACATGACCACTGTAAAAACCATAACCTCGACTAGATGGACCTTTGTTGGCAAAGTAATGTCTCTGCTTTTCAATATGCTGTCTAGGTTGGTCATAACTTTCCTTACAAGGAGTAAGTGTCTTAATTTCATGGCTGCAATCACCATCTGTATGGTTTTGGAACCAGAAAAATAAAGTCAGCCACTGTTTCCACCGTTTCCCCATCGATTTGCCATGAAGTGATGGGACCAGATGCCATGATCTTAGTTTTCTGAATCATAGTTTTCTGAGCTTTAAGCCAACTTTTTCACTCTCTTCTTTCAATTTTATCAAGAGGCTCTTTAGTTCCTCTTCCTTTCTGCCATAAGGGTGGTGTCATCTGCATATCTGAGGTTATTGATTTTTCTCCCGGCAATCTTGATTCCAGCTTGTGCTTCTTCCAGCCCAGCATTTCTCATGATGTACACTGCATATAAGTTAAGTAAGCAGGGCTTTTTCATTTATTTCTGCCCTAATTTTTATGATTTCTTTCCTTCTACTAACCCTGGGATTCTTCATTTCTTCTTTTTCTAGTTGCTTTAGGTGTAAAGTCAATTTATTTGATTTTTCTCATGTTTCTTGAGGTAAGATTCTATCACTATGAACCCTCCCCTTACCATTGCTTTTACTGAATCCCATAGGTTTTGGGTTGTCATGTTTTCATTTTCATTTGTTTCTATGCAGAAAACTAAGATCATGGCATCTGGTCCCATCATTTCATGGCAAATAGATGGGGAAACAGTGGAAACAGTGTCAGACTTTATTTTTCTGGGCTCCAAAATTGCTGCAGATGTTGATTGCAGCCATGAAATTAAAAGACGCTTACTCCTTGGAAGGAAAGTTATGACCAACCTAGATAACATATTCAAAAGCAGAGACATTACTTTGCCAACAAAGATCCGTCTATTCAAGGCTATGGTTTTTTCAGTGGTCATGTATGGATGTGAGAGTTGGACTATGAAGAAGGCTGAGCGCCAAAGAATTGATGCTTTTGAACTGTGGTGTTGGAGAAGACTCTTGAGAGTCCCTTGGACTGCAAGGAGATCCAACCAGTCTATTCTAAAGGAAATCAGTCCTGGGTGTTCTTTGGAAGGACTGATTCTAAAGCTGAAACTCCAATACTTTGGCCACCTCATGAGAAGAGCTGACTCATTGGAAAAGACTCTGATGCTGGGAGGGATTGGGGTCAGGAGGAGAAGGGGACGCAGAGGATGAGATGGCTAGATGGCATCACTGACTCGATGGACATGAGTTTGGGTGGACTCCAGGAGCTGATGATGTATAGGGAGGCCTGGCATGCTGCAATTCATGGGGTCACAATGTGTCAGACATGACTGAGTGACTGAACTGAACTGATGCATATTTTGATTTCTTTTTTGATTTCTTCTATTATTTGTTGGTTATTCAGAAGTGTGTTGTTTAGCTTCCATATGTTTGTATTTTTAATAGTTTTTTTTTTCCTGTAATTGACATCTAATCTCACTGCCATTGTGATCAGAAAAGATGCTTGAAATTATTTCCTTTTTTTTTTTTTTTTTTTTTAATTTACCAAGGCTAGATTTATGGCCCAAGATGTGATCTATCCTGGAGAATGTTCCGTGTGCACTTGAGAAAGAGGTGAAATGCATTGTTTTGGGGTGAAATATACTATAGATCTCGATTAGGTCTAACTGCTCCATTGTATCATTTAAAGTTTGTGTTTCCTTGCTAATTTTCTGTTTGGTTGATCTATCCATAGGTGTGAGTGGGGTATTAAAGTCTCCCACTATTTTTGTGTTACTGTTAACTTCCCCTTTCATACTTGTTAGCATTTGTCTTACATATTGCTGTGCTCCTATGTTGGGTGCATATTTATTTATAATTGTTATGTCTTCTTCTTGGACTGATTCTTTGATTATTATGTAGTGTCCTTCTTTTTCTCTTTTCATGGATTTTATTTCAAAGTTTATTTTATCTGATACGAGTATTTCTAGTCCTGCTTTCTTTTGGTCTCCATTTGCATGAAATATCTTTTTCCAGCCCTTCACGTTCAGTCTGTATGTGTCCCTTGGTTTGAGGTGAGTCTCTTGTAGATAGCATATATATGGGTCTTGTTCTTGTAACCATTCATCCAGTCTTTATCTTTTGGATGGGGCATTCAACTCATTTACACATAAGGTAATTGTTGATAAGTATGATCCTGTTGCCATTTACTTTGTGTTTTGGAGTTCAAGTTTATACACCTTTCCTGTGTTTCCTGTCTAGAGAAGATCCTTTAACATTTGTTGAAGAGCTGTATTGGTGGTGCTGAATTCCCTCAGCTTTTGCTTGTCTGTAAAGCTTTTGATTTCTCCTTCATATTTGAATGAAAAATAGTAGTCTGGTTGTAGGTTTTTCTCTTTCATCACTTTAAATATGTCCTGCCATTTCCTTCTGACCTGAAGAGTTTCTATTGAAAGATCAGCTGTTATCCTTATGGGAATCCCCTTGTGTGTTATTTGTTGCTTTTCCCTTGCTGCTTTTAATATTTGCTCTTTGTTAATTTGATTAATATATGTCTTGGGGTGTTTTTCCTTGAGTTTTTCCTGCTTGGGACTCTCTGGGTTTCTTTGACTTGAGTGGCTATCTCCTTCCCCATTTTAGGGAAGGTTTCAACTATTATCTCCTCAAGTATTTTTTCATGGCTTTTTTTTTTTTTTTTTTTGGTCTTCTTCTTCTAGGACTCCTATGTTTCAAATGTTGGGACATTCAACATTGTCCTAGAGGTCTCTGAGGTTGTCCTCATTCTTTTTTTCTTTTTTTCTTTTTTCCTCGGCTTCATTTATTTCCACCATTCTCTCTTCCACCTCACTTATCCTCTCTTCTGCCTCAGTTATTCCACTGTTGGTTCCCTCCAGAGTGCTTTTGATATCAGTTATTGCATTATTTATTACTAACTGACCCTTTTTATTTCTTAGTCCTTGTTAAACATATTATTTGCATCTTCTCAATCCTTGTCTCTAGTCTATTTATCTGTAACTCCATTTTGTTTTCAAGATTTTGGATCATCTTTACTATCATTATTCTGAAATCTTTTTCAGGTAAATTCCCTATCTCCTCCTCTTTGGTTTGGTAGGCATTTATCATGCTCCTTTACCTGCTGAATATTTCTCTGCTTTTTCATCTTGTTTAGATTGCTGTGTTTGGGATGGCCTTTCTGTACACTGGAAGTTTGTGATTCCTCTTTCTTATGGAGCTTGCTCCCTGCAGGTGGGTTGGGCAAGTGGCTTGCCAAGGTTTCCTGGTTAGGGAAGCTTGCATCTGTGTTCTGGTAGGTAGTGCTGGGTCTTTTCTCTTTGGAGTTCAATGACGTGTCCAGTAGTGAATTATGGGTTTGTCATGGCTTTGGGCAGCCTGTATTTTAACTCTCAGGGATGTGTTCCTTTGTTGCCAGAGAATTAGCATGGTATGTTTTGCTCTGAAACTTGTTGGCTCTTGGGTGGAGCTTGGTTTCAGTGTAAGTATGGAGGCTTTTGGATGAGCTCTTGTCTATTAATGTTCCCTGGAATAAGGAGTTATCTGGTGTTCTCAGGTTTTGGATTTAAGCCTCCTGCCTCTGACTTCCAGTCTTATTCTTACAGTAGCCTCAAGACTTCACCATCTATACAGCACAGGTGATAAAACATTTAGGTTAGTGGTTAAAAGATTCTCCACAGTGAGGGATACACAGAGAGGTTCACAGAGTTACATGGAGAAGAAAAGAGGGAGAAGGGAGATAGAGGTGACCAGGAGGAGAAGGGGGGAGTCAAAAGGAAAGAGACCAGTCTAGCCAGTAATCAGTTCCCTAAGTGTTCTCCACAGCCCAGAACACACAGAGAGATTCACAGAGTTAAGTAGAGAAAAAAACGGGGAGGGAGGAAATAGAGGCGACCTGGGAGAGAAAAGGGAGAGTCAGAAAGGGAGAGTGCAGTCTAGCCTGTAAGTCACTTAGCGGTCTAGCCTAAGTGAAAATGGATACTAAAGATTAGATTCTTAAAGGTACAAAGTTGATAACAAAAACCAAAAAGCAAAGATTTTAAATCTAGAGGTTAGACTCTCAAAAATGCAATAAAAATACAAAAGAAAATCAATCACAAAATTATAATATATATATATATGAAATTTGCTTTAAAAATAGGGTATTTATTTTTTTCAAGGTAATTGTAGGTTATAAAAATGAAAATTTAAAGAGTAATAAAGAACTTTAAAAATTTTTAATTAAAAAATGATAATAGTAAAAATATATCTAAGAATTTCTCTGGAGCTGTTGCGGGCAGTGTAGGGTCAGTTCAGTTTCAGATAGTTCCTTGTTCCAACTTGTACTTCTTCTCAAAGTTTATATGCCCCTTCCAATGCTTTGTCAATGTTAACTACAAGGTTTTAATCTGTTTTACCTGCCTGTTCTAGAGCGGTTGCCTCTTCTTTGTTTATTTTGGCTTTCGCTGTTCTTCGTAACTCTCTTCAGTATCTAATTTCCACCTTGACACAAGGGGGCGAAAGTGGTCCCTTATTTAGGCTCACGTGTTGCGGGGAGGGAGGAAAACTGCAAAAAAGTATTACTGGCATGTGTTGGGAGTGCTGGCAGTGAATGGACCACACTGGGTTTGCCCCAGCTCACAGCAGCATGTGCTTTCCAGTTCTACACTGCTCAGGTTCCAGGTTGCTCTGCAGGGTTACTGTCCAAAGTAAGCCCTGCATTTTGTGTACTACTCAGGTCTAGGCTGCACAGGTTCAGGTTCGGTACTCCATAAGGCCACAGACTAGGTTGGGAGTGTGTTTTGTGCCCTTCCCAGGCCCAGGCACCTCAGGCAACCAAGTGCTTGGTGAGCACACTGTCCCAGGTGGGCCATGCATTTAATCACATCCCCCAGTCCCAGCTGCTCTGTTTCCTGAGCGTGCCATGAGAGCACCATCTCAGGTGTGCTGTGTGTCTCCTCTGGGGAGCCAATCTCAGGCTGCTATGACATCTCCTTCCCTCCTGGCAGATGTCAACTGTCCAGAATGCCAGGAAGATATGGCTACCAACTGGGAGCCTGCTCACAGTTTGGTGGAGAATGCTGGTCTCTGGGGCCGAGATTGCCCTTTGCCTTCTGGCTCTGGCTTTTGTGTACCTACTTCTCAGCCTCCAGTGGTGGCAAGGGGCCTATACACAGCTGTCTAGCTCTCCTTTCATATTTGCTTAATCTGTGAGAGGGCCAGGCTGTGCTTTAGGTGAGAGTCTTTTGTGGGAAAGTGTTCTCTCTCTCTCTTTTTTTTTTCTCTCTTGCTATCCCACAGTTTGGGTTGTTATCTCATGTTAACTCCCTCAGGTTGTCCCTTGCGCATTCAGGCCCAGTCCTTAGCCTGAGCATGCAGTCGGCATCTCCCTGTGCAGCCCCCAGTCACTGGTGGCGGATGCAAGCATCTGGGCTACTTTTCTGCATGTTCTGTTCTGTTTTGTTTTTTTTTTTCTTCTTGGTTATTTTCCTCTTTGAGATTCCAAAACTCCCCACAGATCCATCAGTGAGAGGGCTTCCTGCTGTTTGGAAACTTCTCCTTCATGACTCCCTCTCTGGGACTGGTCTCCGTCGTTAACTTTTGTCTCTCTTTTTGTCTTTCATATTTTGTCCTACCTCCTTTCAAAGAGAATGGGTTGTCTTTCTGAGTGCCTAATGTCCTCCACCAGTGTTCAGAAGTTGTTTTGTGGAAGTTGCTCAGCATTCAAATATTCTTTTGATGAATTTGTGGGGGAGAAAGTGGTCTCTCCATCCTATTCTCCACCATCTTGGGACTGCCCCCTGTATCTTCTTTTTAACTAGATAAGCATCACCATTTCTTTAGAGTTCAGATAAATGGACCATGTTTTTTTTAATACAGAGTGATCTTAAATCATGCCAAGGTATCCAAAGGCACAGAATAGCAAGTCCTGATTAGTAATGTTTCTAATCCTTTAGAATATTTAAGTGGCAATTTTCTGTTCAGAGATAATCCTCTTGTTAGGTTCTTTATTTTTATTTTATATTGAAGTATAGACTATTTACAAAGCTATGTTAGTTTCAAGTGTATTGTGAAGTGATTCAGTTTTACATATCCTTATATCTATTCTTTTTCAGATTCTTTTCCTGTTTAGTTTATCACAAAGTATTGAGCAGAGTCCCTGGTGCTATACAGTAGGCTCTTGTTGATTATTTTATATACAGTAGTAAGTATATGTTAAGGATCCCAACTTCCTACTTTATCCTTCTCCCAGCCCACATTTCCCCTTTAGTAACCATAAATTTGTTCTCTAAGTCTGAGTCTGTTTTGTAAATAAGTCCATTTGTATCATTGTTTTAAATTCAATATATGAGTGACATGAAATGATAATTGTATTTTTCTGTCTGACTGACTTCATTTGGTATGATAATCTCTAGGTCCATCCATGTTGCTGCAAATGGCATTATTTCATTCTTTTTTATGCTTAGTGATATTCCATTATGTACATGTACCCCCTCTTCTTTATCTCTTCATCATCAATGAACATTTATGGAAGTTCCTTAAAAAACTAAGAATAGAACTACCATATGATCCAGAAATCCCCTCCTGGGGGTGTATCCAGAGAAAATCATAATTCAAAATGACATGCAAACCAAGGTTCACTGTAGCACTGTTTACAATAGCCAATACATGAATGGTAATTCTTATAGCTTCCATTATATAGATGTTAAAACTGTGCATTAGGTAATTTGAGTAATTAATCCAAAAATACACAGATATTCTGGGACAGCAGTAATATTAAATTAATCTTTATACTTTCTAGGCCTTGTTATTTCCATCTACCATAATATTTGTTTTCTATCTTCCTTCCTACATTTGATTTTTGCTCTATTTTATAGCTTTTATATTTGAGTTCATAAACCTAGGAACAATAATTGAACTCTTCCCTCCTCCCCCTCTCTTTTTCCAATCAATTTTGAAATCCTACATTATACCCCCCAAAATTTGCCCTGAATCCTATTCATCCCTACCGTCTTTCATGTGAAGTATCAAAAGAGCCTGTGCTACCTATATTTCTATCTTACAGTCTTCTTAGCATAATCTCCTTAAAAAAAAAAAAAAGCAGAATCACTTTCTCTCTCCTAATTAAATATTTTGACTAATTTCTTATTTATACATGCTAATGTCCAGAGTCATTGAAACGTCATTAAATTTCCCTCAAAATCTGCTTCTTCTTCTACATTAAGTTCTGTTTCTTCTTATGACCCCTTTTTGCCACCTACCACTTTAAAGTTCTGATGATTCTGAAATAACTCCTCTCACTGCTGAATGTGTTAGTTCAAGTTATTCTTTAACACCGTAATGTTTTTCCTCTTTTTCAGCACTCACTTAAACTCCATTTATTTTTGTGATTCTGTGATTCTTTCCCACTGATGTTTTGCAGACATTAATAATGGAAATACCTTTTGAATTTCTACTCAAGTTGTCTGTAATTTTTTAAGTCACCATCTTGAGATCTACATTTCTAGCCTTTCTCTGTTCTTTCAATCACTTCTACCAAAAGGAGATAAGTTTCTTTTGTTGTTGTTTAGTCATTAAGTCCTGTCTGACTCTTTGTGACCCCATGGACCCCATGGACCCACAAGGCTCCTCTGCATGTGGGAAGAAACTGGAATGGGTTGCCATTTCCTTCACCAGAAGATCTCCCCAAACCAGAACTGAACCTACATCTCCTGCATTGCCGTGGGGATTTTTACCACTGAGCCATGTGGGAAGCAACTGCTGTTGTTGCTCCTTTGTTGGGGAATCAACTTTACTAAACAGTTCATTTAATAAGAATAAAGCGGGCATACTTGGGAATATCTTTCTCCTTTCTTTGTGAGCTACCTGTGTATTAGAAGCATGCATGCTGCTCTGTTACAGACCTGGACTTGGGTCTACTTATATGATGGACAGCAAAGACAGTCTACTGACACTAGGTTGTGGTGAAAGTACAATGTTTATCACAGGGTGCTGAGCTCATACAGGTTATAATAGTATAATATTATCATGGTCAAAAGACCTGAACTTCCCAATGACTTTCAGGGAATGGTTTTAAAGGCAATGTGAGTGAGGGGATTGCAGGATGATGATCAGCTTGTCCTAAATTCTCAAGTTGATTAGCATCAAGGTGAAATTTCAAGCATCATCAATATTCTGGTTTCAATCCCTCTGGTGTCTATGTGCTTAAAATCAGCAGTTTTCATCTGGTGGAGGGGCTCTACTTCCTATAAAAACAACTTAGGAATGTGTGTCAGACCTTTATCTGTCTCTTTCACAAAACTGAGTTTGGTGGCTCTGGTTTGTGGCTGATTTATAGTCTGAAGTGTTACTAGTTTCTCGGCCCAACAGTTACTCTTTGTTTCTACATGTTCACATTTCCAAACCATTAACTCTTGAGTCAGTCTTCTGAGACTCAGCAGAGGGCTGGGAGACTTATTTCAAAGGGCAGGGGCACAATGCTAGCATATGGTTTCACTTCCTGCTGTAAGTTTTATAAGAAAACTCCCCAAGTGTGAAGAGCTACAGGTATTCAGCCTTCCCTGTGAGAAGTGCAAAAAATTAATGAACAGAAACCTTAGTTCAATAGAGCAAGCAGACCAGAGAGGAAGTTTTCATGCCCTGTGACAGTAGCAGACCCCAACAGGAAGAAGGAAAACTCCCCTTCTTTCCTCAAAAGAACTAAGCCAATGAGAAACTCTATAGGGCTCTACTGGCTTCCCAATTTCATTTTCTCCTTTAAAAAGTGTTCTCCTTCCCTTGCCATGGAGGGACTTGCACATGGCTAGCCATGGTTGCAGACCTCAAATAGAAATTCTATGTTCATCCCAAATAAACCATCTTTGCTGAGAAAATATAGGGTAGTTTACTTATTGTAGGTCAATATGTGATGTTAAAACTATTTCATTCTGGAAATCAGTATTAGGGATCCACTGGAACACAACAGAAGCCACATTCTCCAGCATCAGCTTTATCACTAACAGAGCTGTCTTTTTTTTTTTTTTTTTCTATCTGCTTACTTTTACCTCTTTTAATTGGAGAAGGAGTGTTAAGTCAGATTTTTTAAACCTCTAAAATAGTCCAATATTTACTAGTACCTCCAATGTTTTGGCATCAAGTAAGTGGTAGATGGAGGACTGAACTCAGGTGTGACTCTGAGTAAATCTTCACTACCACCCAAAATGATGTTTGACATAAAGAAAACAGCAACAGTTAAAAGTTAATCACCATTGACACAGGGCAGGTGTCTGGTATTAATATATGGTTGTTGAATGTATAAATGAATTAATGGGGTGACCAACTAATGTCAAAAGTGGTTTGTTCACACATTTACTAGGCTTTTGGTGTATATTCTACTGAGGACCTTAACGTATGCAAAGATTTATGAAAAATGCATTAATTCCAAAGAACTTAATAATAAAGAATTAATAAGGACCTCTTCTTTTGTTTTTAGTCTCAAATGATGAATTAAATAAGCAATAAAGTCTTGATACTTGTATATTTTCACAATGTTTCATTACCTCAAATTATATTATTTGGTTTTCTGTCATTATCATTCATACTGTAGACAATAAACTATCATTTAGTATATTGGTACTATTTACAAAATTCAGACACTCAGCTGTAACAGATAGTCAAATGCTGAAGCCTGTAAAGCATTCCTAAAGTGGTTCCTGAAATGCTATGAACACTGGCAGTATTAACATGGACAAAGAAAAGCTTCTTAGGTTATGTATTAAGGTAGAAAATATTTAGGAAGTGTGCAATTCTTAAATGTTTCTGAAGAAAGTAATAAAATTTTATTTACTTATATCTGTGTATGAAGAGCTTCACAAAAATTAATTCAATCTGAAAACATGGATTTTTATAAAAGCTAATGAGAATTTATTTAAATTTACAAAGTTTCTGTTCTTTTGAGACAAACTCTCCTCTCCTTTTGTTGCCTTCCTTTTTGAATTTCATAAAACAAAGATAATTAATTTCAAATTAATACTAAATGTCACTTGTGTCTTATTTCTGTTCCACCAATGCTACAATCTAGTGTAAAATAGACACAGGATCTAAGAATGACATAGCTCCTCTTAATCTAAGTCCCTCTACATTTACCTTTATTAAATATAAATTTTCAATAACCTTTGTTTGAAATAAGAAAGTGAACATCTTTACATTTAAAAAAGTACTCTGTTTTCCAAACTTTATCCATTAAGCACACACCTCCAAAAAGAAAGTAATGTGAAAGAACTTTGGCATATCATCCTCAATTACTTGGAAGAAACCTAGAGGAATTGATTTTGGAATATCAGCTCTTTGTAAATGATTTGTACTTTTCCTGGCACTCTTTCAGATCCTCCATACATCGTTGTAATAATCAGCAATGATGTCTTTACACTGCTGCCATGGAACCCGTGGCATATCAGCTAGAAGGTTTGCAGTAGATAAGACAAATTGAGAATAACAGTTCTATCCAGGGCAAACATTACTGTGTAATCACAACCTTAGGTCTTCATTTAGCCAATTTTTAGAGCAAGTGTTTTCTCTTGTTCTCCCTTTAATCACTACCATACTATTATGTCCTCACTATGGGCAAAGTGCTGTGCTAAATGCTTAATTTGTAATTATTAAATAATTTTTCTTATGGAAAAGAAATTAGTGCATAAATTAAGAGAAAATGAAGAGCTAATTTTCCTGTTCTGACTTTCAATGCATAGTCAAAACCTTAAGTAACCATTTTGTATTTTAATAATTTTTTGATTTTCAACATTACAAAGAAAATGAAGAATAGTACAGAAAGCTCCCAGAGGCCTTTCATCCAGATTCACTAATTCTTACACTCTGCAACATTAATTTTGTTTTTGTCTTCTATGAATCTATTTGTACATACACATATGATTATTTCTAAACTATTTGCAATTAAGTTGGGGATATTGTATTCCTTTACTTCTCACTATTTCACATGTATTTTCTAAGAACAAACATATTGTCATATATTAGATACAAAACAATTATCAAAGTCCCCAAACTTAAAGTTGTTCCACCATTATTATCTGATCTGCAGTACATATTCTCAAAGTATCCCCTCACCCAGACCTATTACTAGTTAATTATGGTGGGGAAAGAGTAATTTGACAGTGGAAACACCTGACATGCATCACACTAAAAGGTTAAAATTAACATCATTAATACTGTGACAATCTGTGCACTAATCTGACAGTTTATGCTTTCTGAAGTGATGATATAACATCAAGTCTTAGAAATCCTGCCAAAAATGCAACCTGAATTCAAATAAGAATACATCAAATAAATCCAAATTGAGAGGTATTCTGCTAAATAACTTGTTGTATCTGTGAAGCATGTTAAAGTTTAGAAGATGAAGAATAGGTGACAAATTGTTCCAAATTAAACACTTCCTTTCAATTAAGTGGTAATTCTTGTAAGTGCAAGTGTAATATTCCAACTATTCCCTTTATTTATTTACTTATCAGTATATTGTTGTCTGCCTCCTTCCTCCTATTTTTTTTTTTCATTTTGGCATATTTTGTTTTCCTTGTTTTTTAAATTGTTATCTTTAATTAGTTTAAATACATTTCTTTTACATCCATGTCTTGATCTACATAAATATTGCTATATAGAGATCTTCAAATGTAAAAGAGAACATTTGGATAATTAATAGTCCTTTCTCTGTGTGTGTCAGATGTATTGTTTTCTTTTTCTTTTAAATTTAGGTCACAACATTTATATTCTATTATTTAGCTAAAATTAAACTTATCATCATTTTTCTAAAGGTTACTTCTAAAAATTAAACATTGATAAACAGCATTACAATATATAGTTATATAAACATTATTCATTATAAAAACTAATTGAGGTAATTGGATCTACTGCCATTTGCTTTCTCCTGAGAATTTCTCCAAACATTTTTGTATTGTCTTGTATTTCTTCATAATTTTATTTATTTACTATTTATTCTTTATATATTTTCTATGACTTCAGTGTAACTTTTTAAGAATGTAGTAGTTCTGTGTAATGAATCTGCTGGCCTGAAGGAGAATTTCTCATTTTATACATATGTTATTCAGTATTCTCAAAAACTAAATGATGCTACTGTAAAGAAGTAGAAATTTAGACTGTGGTATTATTTATCTAATGTTTCCTGTTTTGGCTTTATAATTCCACTACGTTTTTCAATTTTATCCTACCTGATAATAAATAATTAGAAATTTATGCATTCAATATGTTTCTTACAAATATATATATATGTATGTATGTATGTATGTATGTAAGTTATCTACAAGATAGCTAAAATGTCAAGGAATTTGTTGTTGAATTCCTGCCATTGAGTTTAATGTTTCTAACAGTCTGTAGATTTCATAACACTTTTTTGTTGTTATCTGGTACAGAAATGGACTCTGTCTCTTCCCTCAACTTGTTTTCATCAATTCCTAAAGTACTTAGGATTTCCAATAGAAAAGTAAGCCAGAGAGTGAGAAAGTAAAGAATGAGAGAACAAGGGAGGACAAGAAAAAGATAAATCAGAGTGAATAGATAGATAAGTAGATAAATAATTACTAGAAAGTGGGTCTGTGTCTAGTGGTTCACCACAGCTTCACTTTGATGCTAATATGGGTTTAATATGAGATCCAGTGGCACTCTTCCAAGAGTCTTACAGAGATCTGTTGGGCTTATGACCTAATAAATAATGTGCACAGACGGAGCCTTAATGCCTTTTGAAGGTGACAGGGTCTGCATTTGTTAAGTGAGCCATTGTGTCTTGTTAGAAGCATGATGTTGTTATTGGATGGAGTTATGATTGTATTCACAAGAGAAGGTGTGAACACTGAATAGCAGACGCTGGCCTGGAGCAGTTGTTTAACATTGTCTTTATTTGCTGGGATATGGTGGAGCACTGACGGTCTGTTCTTGTTGCTGTTTAGGTGCTAAGTCAGTCCTTAAGTCATGTCCCACTCTGTGACCCCATGGACTGTAGCCCACAAGGCTCCTCTGTCCATGGGATTTTCCAGGCAAGAATACTGGAATGGGTTGCCATTTCCTTCTTCAGAGGGTCACGCCAACCCAGGAATCAAACTTGTGTCCCCTGAATTGACAGGCAGATTTTTTACCACTGAGCCACCAGGGGAGCCCCTGACTTTCTGTTAGATTTCACCAATATAAGCCTGTCAGAAAGTGGAAGCATGAAGAGAGAGGAAGGGCCTTTCTTCTCCCCACTGCCTCATAATGTGGCCCCTGCAAATGCAGCCCTGATCTTATTTTTTACTCCCAGAATCAGCTCCATCATGTCCTCTCAGTTTTGAATGGGCATCAAATAATTACATTTAAACTGATAAAGAAAGTGAAGTCAGTCGTGTCGGACTCTTTGTGACACCATGGACTGTAGCCTACCAGGCTCCTTAGTCCATGGGATTTTCCAGGCAAGAGTACCAGAGTGGGTTGCCATTTCCTTCTCCAGGGGATCTTCCCAATCCAGGGATTGAACCCAGGTCTCCTGCATTGCAGGCAGATGCTTTACTATCTGAGCCACCAGGGAAGCTCTTAAACTGATAAAGATATCCATATTAAAAAAAAAAAAAAAAACAAGAATAACAAAGTGTACCAAAATTAAAAAGTATGAAGAAGCAGTAAATAGTCTACTGATAAAGAGAAAAAGTGAATTATCATATTCTCATTAATAAGAATTACCACTTAAGCAACACTTATATAGCACCATATTTTCAGAGGTCTGAGCCTCAAGTCCACAGAGTTTGTTCTCTAAAGAATTGTCACTCCATCTCCATAAAAGTATTCAGAGGATATATTTAGTAATTATGACTTTTTTCAAAATGTTCATATTATAGAGATTTTTTCCCTGACATCAGTGACACAGTAACAATATTTCTTGGAAACTCTAAAATTTGTAGAGGAATTTGACTTCAGATAAGGTATTTAACTTAGTTCTAAGACTTTAAACCAGTTACTCAAAGGTGGAAGGTTGCATGGAGACAAACACTCCAGTCATGAAAACGAAGGTCAAATATCAAACTGATTGGTATTAAATTTGTATAAAGAGTGGTTTAAAAGTTGATCATCTTCATTCTGGGGTATCTTGAAAATTCACATGCTACTGAAGTATTTATATGGAAGATAAATGAAAAAAATAAGTTCAAGAGCTATGCTTCTGAAACTCTGATTTAATATCTTCCAGTAACAAAAGGAAATTTATAACAAACTCCTTATAAAACAAAATTACCTGGCTTCTTTTATCTACTGTAATTTTCTATCAACTATGTTACAACCAGAAGTTTTATCTAATGCAAATAAATTATTTTACAAAAAAACTATTCAAGTTAATCTAATTTTACTCTGTTCTTTCTGGGAAATTACTGCTAATGAAAATCTTAAGTGAAAAAAAGTCACTAAAACTTCTTTAGAAGTTGAAAATACGTATACTATTACTTGAGTAATGGGTAATATTTGCTTACTAAAATAGTTTCCATATTTCTCCAAAATTCCATCTATACTGCTGAATATATAAAACACAGACATCTATAAAATTATCAATTCTAGAGAAAAATGTTTCAACAATAAATACTTAAGCAGTTTTTCAAGGTAAAGTTGACTGAATTTTGAGTGCTGGTTTCACTATATAAAGAATCAACAACTCACCCAAAAATAAGATAAACTCTTTAAAACTGGGAAGTTATTTCATCATTCCACAAAAAAAATGTGATGTGGTTTACAAAAATGCATAAAATATTTTCAAAAAGTAACATTAAAATATAAAAGAGTTTATAAGAAGGAAAATACGAAGGGAAAGCCAATAACCCTAAGGATAAAGATAGCACATAGGAATTTATGATGTTTGATACTAATATGGTTTTCCAGAAATAAGATAGTCATTTGATTAAACATTATGATTCCTTGAGCTTTTCCCTCTTTTTACTATAGTCTGAGGATATTACCTTCAGTTAACCTAGAAGGAAAGTTATGACTAATCTAGATAGCATATTCAAAAGCAGATATTACTTTGCCAACAAAGGTCTGTCTAGTCAAGGCTATGGTTTTTCCAGTAGTCATGTATGGATGTGAGAGTTGGACTATAAAGAAAGCTGAGCACCGAAGAATTGATGCTTTTGAACTGTGGTGTTGGAGAAGAGTCTTGAGAGTTTCTTGGACTGTAAGGAGATCCACCCAGTCCATCCTAACGGAGATCAGTCCTGGGTTTTCATTGGAAGGACTAATGCTGAAGTTGAAACTCCAATACTTTGGCCACCTCATGTGAAGAGTTGACTCATTGGAAAAGACCCTGATCCTGGGAGGAATTGGGGGCAGGAGGAGATGGGGACGACAGAGGATGAGATGGTTGGATGGCATCACCGACTCCATGGACATGAGTTTGGGTGAACTCCAGGAGTTGGTGATGGATAGGGAGGCCTGGCATGCTGTGATTCATGAGATCACAAAGAGTTGGACATGACTGAGAGACTGAACTGAACTGAACCTAGAAAGCAGGCTTCCCTGGTGGCTCAGTAGTAAAGAATCTGCCTGCAAAGCAGGAGACACAAGTTTGACCCCTGGGTCAGGAAGATACCCTGTAGAATAAAATGGTAACCCACTCCAATGATCTTGCTTGGTAAGTCCCACGGACAGAGAGCCTGGCAGGCTGCAGTCCATAGAGTCACAAAAGAGCTGGACACAACTTAGGGCCTAAACAACAACAGTAACCTGGAAAGCATGCTACCTGAAACAGTTGTACACAACTTGATTGCCAACTTCAGCTCTTACATTCTGACAGTTACCTTAGCATAAAAAGAAAAAAATCAGTAACTACTTGATATTTTTAAAGCATTTCTACATTTTAAGCTAGCATAGAATGATGTTATTAATAGACTATATAAATATTTAAAATTAAAATTATAAGCATATCCTATTTTCTGGCTTGCCGTTTTATCTCTCTCTCTCTTGGATACAAAAAAAAAAAAGGCAAAGAAAAGGTATAGTTTTGAGAAAGTCATGCTTGACTCTTACCCAGAAAATGTTGAATAGTACCTGCTTTTTATGTCCTAAAACTTGTTTTCTTAGTATTCACGATAGAGGAAAATAAATGAAGGGTGAAAATTCAGAAATGGACAGTCAGTATTATATGACTATTCAAACTGGGTCCAGAATTGGTTCCCCTTTTCAACTTAGGTTTCTCACAAACTAAAAGTGAATATTAGGATGGACTAATGGACAAAACACAGTATCAATGTTATTGACACACCATATAAAATTATAGTACAGCTCAAAGTACGAGATTTTTCCCATTATATGGAAATTGGAGAATGCAATTTGGATTCCACAGAAAAATTAAACTTCCTTCTCTTTTACCCTCTAACTCACATCCACCAAATCCAATGGAGACTAGATTATAGAATTCGCTTTTACAAAAACTGAATCTGAGTTGCAGACATTTACCTGAATAGCTGCATGGGGGATTGTAACAGCGAACAATTCTTTCTGTTAACAGGCCAGAAAGCATAGAAGAGGAAAAAAGGCCTGGCTGGGCCTGTCAGAATCCTAGCAGGCTGCATAGACTTAGATGCAGAGGATTTCTGGTACACTGGAGGGTAAGAAATAGTCTGCTGTTTCTTTCTGCTATTTAGATAGATCACAAAGTCATTTGCAACGACATGGAACTAGAGAGGATTGTGCTTAGTGAAATAAGTCAGAGAGGGAAATATACTCTATGTTATAATGCATATGTGGAACCTAAAGAGACAAACAAAGGAGAAGCAAGACTCACAGAGAACAAACTAGAGGTGACCAGGAGGAAGAAGAAAGCAGGGTGGGTGGTGGGAGGGATGGGAGGTGAGAGCCGATCAAGATCCTGGTGTGGGATTGAGAGATGCTAACTACTACAGAGGACAGGATGGCTGGATGGCATCACTGACTCAATAAACTTGAGTCTGAGTGAACTCTGGGAGTTGGTGACAGACAAGGAGGCCTGGCGTGCTGCAGTCCATGGGGCTGCCAAGAGTCGGACATGACTGAGCCACTGAAACAAACTGAACTAAACTGAACTACTACAGATAAGATGGCCAAATTCAGACTTAAATTGATGGCAGTGGGGAAAACCACTAGGCCATCCAGGTATGACCTAAATCAAATCTCTTACGATTATACAGTGGAAGTGAGAAATAGATTTAAGGGACTAGCTCTGATAGACAGAGTGCCTGATGAACCATGCACGGTGGTTCCTGACACTGTACAGGAGACAGGGATCAAGACCATCCTCATGGAAAAGAAATGCAAAAAAGCAAAATGGCTNATGGAGTCAAAAATGACCCAAATATATTCTAAATTCAAGTTGTTTTCAATATTCTTGTGTCTAAAGCTAATTTGATAAGGACATTGGAAACAAAGGGGGCTAAGGTAACCCACTGAAACTTGCAAGACAGAGAATGGACAAAAGAAAGAGGGACTAATGGCTCTATACCAGCTAGCTTCCAGTCTTACTGATTGCACTTAGGTGCATCACCACTTGGCCAGTGGAGATGGAGAGGTGATACTGAGAACAGTATGAGGATGCAGAAATATACCAGTGACCTTCCTCCAGAGTCATGAGAATTGTGCTTCATACATGACAGAAACTATCCATAACTCATTCAATTACTTGCTTAATGTCAAGATCTGTGAAGACTTTGATATCTCCCCTGCTTTTTACTGCTAGATTAGTATTCCGTTTTCATGGATGCTGAGAAAAGATATGAATCAGGCACAAAGAACTTAATCTCTGAGAGCAAGAGCAGCAGCCAGCATATAATCATTTCTCCTGTCAGTTCCCTAAGAATAATTCCCAAAGAGTCCTATGAAGAGACTAAGGTGACCCCTTAATATTAAGTAAGTTGCATTAAAGGAACTTGGACTTGGGAACAGAGATATTTTATAAGCTATACCAAGAATGCCTGGTGTTTGTTTTGGAGAGACACCAACTCTATCTTCCAAGGCAGTTCAGTTCAGTTCAGTTCAGTCGCTCAGTTGTGTCCAACTCTTTGCAACCCCATGAATCGCAGCACGCCAGGCCTCCCTGTCCATCACCAAGTCCTGGCGTTCACTCAGACTCATGTCCATCAAGTTAGTGATGCCATGCAGCCATCTCATCCTCTGTCGTCCCCTTCTCCTCCTGCCCCCAATCCCTCCCAGCATCAGAGTCTTTTCCAATGAGTCAACTCTTCACATGCGGTGGCCAAAGTACTGGAGTTTCAGCTTTAGTATCATTCCTTTCAAAGAAATCCCAGGTCTGATCTCCTTCAGAATGGACTGGTTGGATCTTCTTGCAGTCCAAGGCAGTTAGTTCACTATATAAACATCCTAGAAAGGACAGTAGTACCTCTTCTTGCAATTTATGCAGAAACACAAAAGATGTGTGAAGAGTTGTTTCCCATCAGAGTTTGAGTCCCTTGAGTCCCTTTTGGCCATCCTACTTCTTAGAGGATACATTAACCAATCCAGCCTGGTGATGACATTAGGGGAAAGAAAAGACCTTATGGTCAAGCATGGACAGGGTAGAATGCAACTACTCATAATAAGTCTATATAACCTAGCTTGATCCTGATCATTACCTAGGAAGTGACCAAATGAGATAATAACTTGCTGGGGACAGCCACATGCATTCAGTGGTTAAACTCTCTGACTACAAGGTGTAGACCAACAGTGGCAGAGGGAGGTACAGTCAGAATCATTTTGAGTTGATTTTTGAGGATGTTCTAATCCTCCATGATCTCTATAGATAGTGCAGAGCATGGAACATCAATTGAGTAACTTAATTATCAGTTTGTTGTTGAGTGGATTTTGCAATAGAGATTTTCCATTATCAGACTGTTTAAGTATTCCTGGTTCAAGAAGCCAAAAATACAGTAGTTTAGCTTCAAAGATCACAGTGGTACAGACTGAACTTGAACAGCAGAACTGTAACCTGAATATGTGTTAGTGGTGGTGAGCCTGTACTGATTGATCCAAGATAGGGTAACTCCAGTGGAGGCTAGGAGTGGGCATGACTCCATGTAATGTGACATTTCTCCACTGTAGAAACACAGTCATAAAACATGGGACACAATGATGGACTCAGGGAGCAGTGACAGTTAAATGCTGGACATTCATTTATCAGCTTGATTGCTGTCAAACTCTTGAGTGAATGACTCTTAACATGGGCATTTATATTAGGGACCCAAATGTTTTGATAAGGAGCAGCTATTTATATCCATAATTGTTGTATAGTTGCTAAGTTGTTTCCAACTCTTTGTGACCCCATGTTTTTAGCATGCCAGGTTCCTCAGTTCATGGGATTTCCCAGGCAAGAATTCTGGAGTGGGTTGTCATTTCCTTTTCAAGATCTTCCTGACCCAAGGATCAAACTGCGTCTCCTGCACTGGCAGGTGGAGTCTTTGCCACTGAGCCACCATGTCCACAATACAGTACCCCAAAGAGAATTGTTTTTCATTTACCAATGTGTAAGGCTATTTCCTGATGGCTCAGAGGTTAAAGCGTCTGCCTGCAATGCAGGAGACCTGGGTTTGATCCCTGGGTCGGGAAGATCCCCTGGAGAAGGAAATGGCAACCCACTCCACTATTCTTGCATAGAGAATCCCATGGACGGAGGAGCCTGGTGGGCTACAATCCACGGGGTTGCAAAGAGTCGGACACGACTGAGCAACTTCACTTTCACTTTATGAACACCTAACACATAAAGTCCTAGTATAAACTCAGTTGTAAAATCAATGAACCAGTGCTTTGCTTTGTCCCAAAGTACTCACCCACCCACAAGGTCCATTTAGCTTCTCTTGCCCACTATGAACTGTGCCCAACCCCATTAGTTGGATTTGAGCACCCTCTTCCTTCCAAGAGTTTAGGTAGGATTGTGACTTGAACATCAGTGTCCAATAAAGTCATTGAATTTTAATTCTTTCCTTTCCCTGAAATAGCCCAGCCTGTTTGACATCGGTTTCCATTTGGGGACCAGGAAACTTTGGCCAATCAATAATTATCTTTCTCATTGAAATGCCTGAGGTAGAAGTAAACATGGAGCAAATGATTAGGCAATGTACACAAGGAAAACTGCTCCTTACCTTTAAAATTCAGTCACCTTTATCATCAGGTTTAAGTGGTACGAGTTTTGCTTTGGATTTAAATAAATTAATTCCAATATTTTCAGCCTGCTCAAAAGTTTTTACCTATCAAGTGTTCTATTCCTAATAACAGGCACAATCTTGTTTAGCCTTGGAGAATACACTCAGTGGCCACAGCCAACGAACTTGCCTTTGGGGCTGTTGGGTTAATGTACTTTAGCCAAGCTGGGCTTGACTCGTAGAGCGGCAACTTTTTTTAAAGCAGTTCACCTTAATATGAGGCGTTTCCTGCTCCATTGTCATAAGACGAAAGTTTCATCTTGTTTTAATATAGGGGCTGGGGAATTTTTCCATAATGGTAGGGATTAGTTATTTTTGGAATTACAAAACTTTCTTTGGATTGGTAATTTATTTCCCCCATGGGTCATTTTATTCAAATCCAATCAGGACAGTAAAGGCATAAATACTAGTCACTTTCTCATCTGTACATTTCCACAATGGTACTTCTATCTCAGGAAAATCTTCCTAAGTGGACCAAAGCTGTTTACTATCTGTAATAGTTAGCATCCACTGAAAAGCAACTCAATGGATAACTGGAGATCTTTTGCTTTGGTCTTCAAATGATTCTAAAGTTGACATGATAGACCATAGAAGCCCATAGAAGTAGCCGAGCCAGGAGATGACACAGCTAATGCTGTTTTTTTTTTTTTTCCCACAAGTCTTACATACTCTACCCCAGCATCATCTACCATAAGCAGTAACCAAAGTTGTATTGATTTGTCTTGTTAATGCATACAGTGGTCATAAATTTCCTGCTTTTCACATTCAGTGAATGTGCAAGTGTCTGCAATGATTGTCTGAAAGTGTTAAACAGTCTGCCTGTCCTGAATTAATCTTAGTTGTTTCAATGGGATGGACCTGAGACCAGAATAGTGAGAAAATTGCCTCCCCCTGAGGAGAGTTAAAGGCCTTGATGCTGGGAAAGATTGAAGGCAGGAGGCCACAGAGGATGGCATGGCTGGATGGCATCACTGACTCAATGGACATGAGTTTGAGCAAACTCTGGGTGATAGTGAAGGACACAAAAGCTTGGCATGCAGCAGTTCATGGGATCTAAAAGAGCCGGATATAAACTTAATGACTGAACAACCACCACTAGGGTGCCATTTGGGCAGCTGACTTTGTATCTATTCCCCTAGCCTTAGCCTGAGACCACCTCGCCAATTTCTCCTGATTAACAGGCAATAAACTGAGGAGCAATTTTTTTGGCCACATAGATGATATTAATATTATTTGGTTTATATTTTTGCTACAGATAAATCCCATTTAGCTACCTGTGTGGCCATTAGCCTTCCTTTCCAGAGATCTATGTCTTTGTTAGGATCCCATTATTGCTACCAAAACTGTCAAGATCTATGAAGGTCTGAGATTTTACCCTACTTGTAATCAAAGAAATTAGCTTACCGCAGTTTTATGGATGCTCTGGATTAGAGACAAAGACTTCATTCCTCACAATGACAGCAGTAGCCAGCATATTAACATTTGCTTGTTAGTTTCCCCAAGCCCAAATTCCCACAGTTTGGTGTGTTAATATCCAGGTGACTCCTCCACCCACAGTGGGTTGTATAAGAGGAGAGTAACCCAGTACTTACAAAATCTGAATCATTTATAATGGGCAGAAAGTATGTCTGCTCTGTGCTCCAAAGAAAATATCTATCTCTTCTAAGTCTTTGAATAAATCTTCACTTTGCTTCAGAGAGAAATACAATATTTTCCAAGACCATTTGCTATTTAAACACTGTTTAAACCGTAGTTCAAAACAAAGGCACTCAGTGCCTCTCCTTATGGTCTTCCCAGATGTTGCAGTGGAAAGACCCCACCTGCCAATCCAGGAGACACAAGAGACGCAGATTTGAGCCCTGGGTTGGGAAGATCCCTTGACGGGGAAATGGAAAACCACTCTACTATTCTTGCCTGGTAAATTCCATGAACAGAGTAGCCTGGCAAGTTATGATTCATGGCGTCACAAAGCGTTGGACATTACTGAACAACTGAGCTGGAGAAGGCAATGGCAGCCCACTCCAGTACTCTTGCCTGGAAAATCCCATGGACAGAAGAGCCTGGTGGGCTGCAGTCCATGGGGTTGCAAAGTGTCAGACATGATTGAGCGACTTTGCTTTCACTTTTCACTTTCATGCATTGGAGAAGGAAATGGCAACCCACTCCAGTTTTCTTGCCTGAAGAATCCCAGGGACGGGGGAGCCTGGTGGGCTGCCGTCTATGGGGTTGCACAGAGTCGGACATGACTAAAGCGACTTAGCAGCAGCAACAGCAGAGCAACTGAGCATGCAGGCATACTTCTATTTATAAGATGTGTAGAAATGTAAATGATTTATAAAGAATTGCTTGTCAATATTCAAAACAGAAGTGTTGAGAACCCCATTGCATGGGAGCCCTTATTTAAGGCATTGAGAATATGGTGGTGACTCATTTAGACACAATTTTTGCTTTTGTGAAATTTTCACTTTAAAGATGTTGATAGTGGTGGTGGTATAGCTTGTCTGTGAGTGTTGAGGATAGTGACCAATAATAAAAAATAACAAATGAGTCTGTATTTATATATGTGGCAATGGGATTGTTAAGGAGGTTTTCACATAGCAAGTAAACAGAACAGTTCTAAGCCTGTAATTGGCTAGTGCATCCTGCAGTTGGACTTAACAGCAAACATCAGAAGACACAGTTACACACCAAGATAAGATATCAGGAACTGCTACCAGAAGAAAAGATTTTTCTTTAAAGATAGAATTATCAAACTATAGGAAAAAGACTTTATATATAGAATGCCTTTTTAGGTATTTGGAATTTGTCATTTGTAGCCAGAACATGGAACCATGCAGGAAAGTTGTTGCTTCATAAAACTTTTCTGCCTAATTACAGAAATGATCCTGCCAAGAGAACAGCAGAGGTAATTACACAACCTGAACTGGTATCAACCTGTTCACATTCTTTCATAAGGCTCACCTTCAGAGAAGAGCATGAATGAAGAGAAATCATTAACACCTAAAGGATCAATTCCCAGTGACCCAGTCTTAGACCACTTTCTCTTCTGCACTGACTCCTGTGTATCATAAAGCAGAAACTTTGGAGAGTTAAGCCTGTAGAACCTGGGACACCATTTTCTAGATAGGAATTTGGCTGACTAATGCTAACAGCAGCAGTGTAGACAAGTAGAGACTAAAATGATGAGATGAGCGGAACATATTTCTGTCCAAAGTAGACAAGAGATCCTCAGCTGGATGTCAGGAAATCATCTCTGTATGAATAACTAGTAATGAGATGAATGTCTTCATGAAAAATATTAGATCTTCCCTGGTTACAAGAATAAGGCAGTGGTCCCCAACCCTTCTCTATCATCAGGTTAGAGCCAATAAATGGAGAAGGCAATGGCACCCCACCCCAGTACTCTTGCCTGGAAAATCCCATGGATGGTGGAGCTTGGTAGGCTGCAGCCCATGGTGTCGCTAAGAGTCAGACATGACTGAGTGACTTCACTTTCACTTTTTACTTTCATGCATTGGAGAAGAAAATGGCAACCCACTCCAGTGATCTTGCCTGGAAAATCCCAGGATCGGGGGAGCCTGGTGGGCTGCCATCTATCGGGTCACACAGAGTCAGACATGACTGAAGTGACTTAGCAGCAGCAGCAGCAGCAAAGCCAATAAAATTCTCTTACAGTAGTACATAGGTTCACCAAGAAAAGGATAGCTGGCCAAGAAGGACATTTCAGACTTCTTCACTCCCTTAGTTCTTCCTTGCTTATCCGTGGTAGGGTTGAAGAGATTTGGGCATAATAGTACAATGGATTTGTGTTATGAAAGGTGATAATACGTGGTGATAGATGTGTCTGATTGCTAACTGAAAAAACTGAGAATATAAGGTGAGCAGCTTTCTTAGCTTTGGCAACAGGGATTAAACAGTAAGATGAAGTTGGAGCTCTGGAGCAAGGAGAAAGCGTACAAGTAAAGTAGGTAGGACAAAGTGACAAAATGCAGAACCTTTGGGCAGCCATCTGAGGGCAGTCAGATCGGAACTTTAAAACAAATGCTTTTCAACATCAAGTTGTATGCCAAAAACTATGTTATTAACAGTTGACTACATGACTGAGCAACTTTCATTTCACTTTGCTTGACTACATTAGAGCAACCATTTCAGCAGACTTCAGAAATACTTTGATCTCATTTGTATGAGAGATTTTCTTTTATTACATTCTATTCTATTTTTATTTTCTTTTATTTTTTTGGCCATACAGCTTGCATGAGTGATCCCTCATGAAGGATTGAACTTGGGCCACAGCAGTGAAACTGCCAAGTCCTAATCACTGGACCACCAGGGAATTCCCCAAGAGATTTGTATTTTAAAGTCCATTTTCATACTCAGAATGGTTTGTGATTATGCATCTTTACATTATCCCTGTTTCATGTTTCCAGGACTCTGTCTTTCACATTATCTTCACATTACAATTCTGAAATGTAACATAAACAAGTCATTTCTTAGATCAATTATTCCAATAGCTTTCCTTTAGAACAAATTCTGTAATACAGCCTAGCATGTGAGGCAATCTGGGCTATTGCTCTCACTGTTTTCATCTCAATTCCTGCCACTTCCTTCTTCACACTTTGTATTCCAGCAATATTAAGTGGATACTGGTTGATGCCAACATTTTAGTTGTGGTGGTTCTGTTTAGTCGCTAAGTCACTTCCAACTCTTTGTGATTCTGTGGACTGTATCCTTTCAGGCTCTTCTTTCCTTGGGATTTTCCAGGCAAGAATACTGGAGTGGGTTGTCATTTCCTTCTCCAGATCTTCCCAACCCAGAGATGGAACCCATGCCTCCTGCAATGGTAGGCAGATTCTTTACTGCTGAGCCACCAGGGAAGCCTTTTATACCTAAGCTTCCCCATAGTTCACAAAAAGAGGGCTTGGTCTTCTTTAGTACCATCTTCTCTGCAAAATCTTTTTTTGGTTCTTATAGATAGACTTACTCATATATCTCCTTTGCTAAATTTCTATCTTATACATTCTTAGCTACTGAATTTAGATTGTTTTAAAATTGTTGCTTTAGTCTTTTTTTCCTAATAAGAGCCTTGAAACTTTCAGGGAAAAATGTGTCTTATTCAGTTTAATTTCTGTAATGCCTGTATTTTTACTGGCAAGTGATATTTTGGATTGATTTGAACGTTTGATCAAGAACTACTAGTAATCAAATATTACTTTTGTGACATTTTTATATGCTCTGAATGAAGAAATATCACTTTGATACATAAATCATATACCTCATTCTAAGGAAATTAACAGTATTTTGGTAAAGAAAAAAATGAGAAAACAGTTACAACTGAAGAGAGACCATAATTGTTAAATTTGAAACAATCTAAAAGACACAATATTACACTTTGGAGTAAATACTGAACAAAACACTATCTAAATATAAGAAAAACAAGCTTCATTTATGTTCTTGCTTTCTATTAATATTATAAGGAACATTTTGAACAAAAATAAGGAAAATTTTATCAATAGTTTGACTACATAAGAGCAATGATTCAAGTACATGTCAGAAACTGGTCTAATTAGTGCAAGAGATTTCCATTTTATAATGCATTTTCGTACTCAAAATAGCTGTTTACTCATTTTTTCATAATATATACTGAGTTAAGCACTGACCTCCATTAACATCAATATCAGTGAATAGAAACACTGACATACACTTTTTCCTGCCATTTAAGCAAAACAGCATCTTATGTCCTCTAATTCTGAATGCTGTAAGTCACCCACACAAAAAATATACTGGTACTCTGAATGGTGATTGCGCTAAATAACATAAGCAATGTATTTCAAAATGAGGCAAAACAGAGATTTCTGTGGTGATCCAGTGATTAAGACTCCATGCTTCCACTGCAGAGGGTACAGGTTCAATTCCTGGTCTGGTAACTGCATGCCACACTGTGCAGTCCAAAAAAAAAAAAAGAAATGAGGCAAATTGTTGGCACTTAATTGAGATATTTTCAGAATATTTGAGGAATTAAGAAGACATGCAAGTCAGCAATATGCAAACCTGCAACAACTGGGTAAGGAAAATGCAAGATAATTAACATTGGCAGTATCAATTTTAAGTCAAAGTCTACCAAACCCAATGAATTCATGCCAAAATTAAGTACAAATACACAACGCATATACTAAATAAATTGTTTCCATAAAGGAAAAGTAATCAGTGTCAGCTGGACTACTGAGAGAAAGAAAAGTATTGATGAAAACAGGGCTCAAGGATAATAGAATTTAGATAATCATAGGGGAAGTATACATTTAGAAGAATTAACTGTATGTACATATAAAAAAATGATGAATTAGCCTGACAGAAGATATATGTAGCTAGGATAGAATTCATACAGCACTTTTTTGGTAGTCATTTGTTATTTTTTACTGAAATCTTATGAAAGAATTATTAGTAAGATTATGCTAGCAGCACAATGCACACTGGACTGCCATATAAATAGACTGGCATATAAACAAAAGAAGATGAATGAATAAAACTTGTGCAATAATACACAAGGAAATGAGGCAAGAGCAGTTGTAATGGGAATAGAAAGAAAGGGCAAAGGGTAAAAGACATCCCTAATTAAGAAATTATTGAATCAATACAACTGACAAAATGATGAGATTTAGAGAATTAAAGAGAAGAAAGATTCATAGATGCTTAAAAATGCTTACTTTGTTAAAACATAAAAAATGAAAGCAGTGTAATGAATAGTATAAATAAGAAGTATGACTGGTGGTCATTTCACAAATTGAAGTTGGGGAAACAGTAGAAACAGTGTCAGACTTTAATTTTGGGGGGGCTGTAAAATCACTGCAGATGGTGATTGCAGCCATGAAATTAAAAGATGCTTACTTCTTGGAAGAAAAGTTATGACCAACCTAGATAGCATGTTGAAAAGCAGAGACATTACTTTGACAACAAAGGTCCGTCTAGTCAAGGCTATAGTTTTTCCGGTGGTCATGTATGGATGTCAGAGTTGGACTGTGAGGAAAGCTGAGAACCGAAGAATTGATGCTTTTGAACTGTGGTGTTGGAGAAGACGCTTGAGAGTCCCTTGGACTGCAAGGAGATCCAACCAGTCCATTCTGAAGGAGATCAGCCCTGGGATTTCTTTGGAGGGAATGATGCTGAAGCTGAAGCTCCAGTACTCTGGCCACCTCATGTGAAGAGTTAACTCACTGAAAAGACTCTGATCCTGGGAGGGATCGGGGGCAGGAGGAGAAGGGGACGACAGAGGATGAGATGGCTAAATGGCATCACTGACTCGATGGATGTGAGTCTGAGTGAATTCCGGGAGTTGTTGATGGACAGGGAAGCCTGGCATGTTGAGATTCATGGAGTCACAAAGAATCGGACACGACTGAGAGATTGAACTGAACTGAACTGAACTGAACCTTTCACTTATAAGTTGATTAGAGACAAGAATTGAAGACTAAATTTTAAGATTAAACCGGAAGCTCTTCTTTGCTTTTCACAAAAAGTTTATGAAGATTACACTAAAGTAAAATGGAAAATAACTGAGTTTTTGAAATATTTTGATATGTATTATAGCTAAATTATTTAACAAAGAACTAATGTGATCTTAGACACTTTTCCTAGAAATAAAAAGTCTTAGCAAAATTCTCAGGAAATATACACTTAGAAACTTTCTTTTTTTTACAGACCTGATAATACTGAATATGGTGACAACTTCTGTTTATTTTGAACAATGCCAAATAGTGTCTGAATTTTTTAAGTATGTGCTAGCATCGATATACTGTTGGTATCTACCACCTATGTCAGTGGTCTTTTTTTCCATTTTAATTGCACCTAAAAGATATATGATTGAAGGAAAGATTACTTTATTTGAACAATGATCCTACAAGAGCAACACATATCAGAAAAAAATTTCACAAACAAAAAGCAGTAATCAGGATTAATTTGGGAGTTATCATAGAATCATTATTCAACATTATATGTTAAAAGCAATATGGATTTTATAGTGAAAATCACCTTCTAGTTTAGTTGTATCTGTGTTTAATATATCACTGAGAATTTTGTCAGTATCATTATCTCTTGAAAGAAAAAAAATTTTTTCCAGCCCTCAGAGAAGACACCACTATGGGGACTCATTCATTTAGCCTTAAAGTCTTGTTATTAAGAGTGTAACTCAAAGACCAACAGAATCTGCATCACTCAGGGGCTTTTTGGAAGTGTAGAGTTTCTAGTTCATTCCAAATTACTGAATCAGAATCTGATTTCAAAAAAGATTCCTTCTGCATTTCAATGTCCATTGAAGTTTGAAAACCATAGATTAACTTTATATAACCCAATCCACACAATTCAATTTTGCAGGTAACATTCTTTAAAATGCATGATGATTCAAATTTAATGTTTTACAGAAATGATGTTAAGTGGGTGGCGAAAATATTCTAAAATTAATTGTAATGGTTGCAAAACCATGTGAATCTGCTAAAACCCTTGATTTATACACATTAAATGTGTGGCTTTTGTGTAATATGAATTATATCAAATCTGTTATAAAACAAATTATATAACGAAAAGCAAACACTATCAAACAAAACAATAAAATTACATATTATTCTTTTTTGTAAGAGCCTACAAAATCTATATTCTTTTTCATTTTGATGTTGATTCTCTTAGTAGACCTGAGTTTGGATAGCATCTGTTGCAACACACACACACACACACACACACACACACACAATGGTTTACTTNAAAAAAAAAAAAAAAAAGAAATGATGTTAAGGAATTTATTTAACTAGAAGAAATAAAACCGATGCTACCCAAAGCCTATCCTCTGCCAGATACTGTGTTAGACATTTCCAAATCTACTAATTCATTTAATCTTTACAATACTCTGAGGTAAGGAACACTATTTCCATGTTTCCAGGCGTGAAAAACAACGTCAGATTAAATATCTCGTCTATTCCACGCAATGGATTCTTTCAGTAAATGCTGAGTACCTCATTTCTCCAAGTTCAGCCAGGAAATGAAACAAGTTTATGGTTCCTACTGCCATGGAATGTACAATATATTTAAGTTAGACAAACTCCAGGAAAATGCAAGGTAGTGTAACTTTCTAAGAGTGAAAATTAAAGTTTTTCAAAAGAGGTATAGGGGAAACTTCTGTTTGGAAAGAGCATCTACACAGCTTTGTCAAGTTGCCCCTGAACAAAAGAAGGTATGTAGTTTAGTAAGGGGATCCAGGGGGCAGTTGAGGCTGAACATAGAAAGAATCCCACAGAACTCTGTAGAACAAGGTACGGATGTGGAATCTTATCCAAGAGTCAAAGGAAGCCACTGGACGGTTTGAAGTTAGGAAGTGACAAGCCCAGATCCACACTTGGCAAAGCTCCGGCAGTAAGACTTAACGCCAGGGCCAGCGGGCGGGTGGGTTTATTAGGGCCACTCCCCTAGGCTGTCTTTCTCCACCCTGGTCACCGCCTCCTGCTCCTCAGCCAAGCCTTCGGAGGGGGTTGGGAAGTGAGCTAGAGGGGCGGGTGGGAAGAAAAACATTCTCCAAAAATATTAAAAAGAAAACATCCCTCTTGGCAGCGAGTGCGCGGGAAGTTGAGCGCGCCAGTTCCGGGCTTCCCGTCCGCCCCCCGCCGGCCGCAGCCCGGGTGAGCCCCCAGCCCCTGCTCGGCCGCAGCCGCCCACCGGGCCGCGGCCGTCAGCTCGTCCGTCCATCCACCCCGTCGATCTGTCCGTCTCCCCATCCCCCACCCGTCCTTCCCAGGGCTCCCCGCGGGGTCTGCAGGGAGGAAAACGGCCGGGGTCGATCAGGGCGCGCGGAACCCGCGGAGCCTCCGGCCGCGCCCGAACCCGGTCCCGGGCGGTTCGGGGCTCCGAGTCCCCGCTTTCGCCGCCGCGCGCCGCGTCCCTGGTCGTCGCCTCAGCGGCCACTTGTAGAATTCTTCCCCGGAGGCTGTAACTTTAAACCGGCCTGAACAAGGCCTATTTTTATTTGGAAACCAGCGATCAGAGGGCTGAACCAGAGTGGAGAACACTCAGATGGAGGGCCAGCCCGCCACCTGAAGATGGCTCACAAACTGGCCGGGAAGGACAGGCTTGTCCTGGGAGCCTTTCTTTGAGATTTCAAAGTTCTATCACCCTTGTTCCAGGATGGGCCGGACTGGTTCGGGGGGGGTTTTGGAATGAGGATGATGCCTGAGCCTGGGGAGCCGTACATGCACCCCAACACTGACCCTCAAAGCCGTGACTCAGAGGCCACCACGCATGAGCCCGGGCCACACTCCTGCAGAAATCACCCCAGCAGCTCTTTAGGGACCGGCTTCTGGTGGTGAGGCACAAGATGAATATAGCAGCCAAGTACCGCCAGGCCTCCCTGTACGTGGGTGACCTCCATGCTGACGTCACCGAGGACCTGCTGTTCAAGAAGTTCAGCGCCGTGGGGCCCGTGTTGTCCATCCGCATCTGCAGGGACCTGGTCACCCGCCGCTCCCTGGGCTACGCCTATGTGAACTTTCTGCAGCTGGCGGATGCCCAGAAGGCCCTGGACACCATGAACTTTGACCTGATAAAGGGCAAATCCATCCGTCTCATGTGGTCTCAACGTGACGCCTACTTAAGGAAATCTGGAATTGGGAACGTGTTCATCAAGAATCTGGACAGATCCATTGATAACAAAACCCTTTATGAACACTTCTCAGCGTTTGGGAAGATCCTGTCCTCCAAGGTGATGAGTGATGATCACGGCTCCCGGGGCTATGCATTCGTGCACTTTCAAAACCAGATTGCTGCCGACAGGGCCATCGAGGAGATGAATGGGGCACTGCTTAAGGACTGCAGGCTCTTTGTTGGCAGATTCAAAAGCCGCAAAGATCGAGAAGCTGAGTTTCAAAACAAAGTCCATGAATTCACCAATGTTTACATCAAAAATTTCGGAGATGAGATGGATGATGAGAGGCTGAAGGAAGTTTTCAGCAAATATGGCAAAACCCTGAGTGTTAAGGTTATGACAGATTCCAGTGGAAAATCCAAAGGCTTTGGCTTTGTGAGTTTTGATAGCCATGAGGCTGCCAAAAGGGCTGTTGAAGAAATGAATGGAAAGGACATAAATGGACAGCTGCTTTTTGTAGGCCGGGCACAGAAGAAAGCAGAGCGACAGGCTGAGTTAAAGCAAATGTTTGAGCAGCTGAAACATGAAAGATTTCGGCGGTGCCAGGGTGCGAAGCTCTATATTAAGAACCTGGATGAGACCATTGATGATGAAAAACTGCGGAGGGAATTTTCTTCATTTGGATCAATTAGCAGGGTTAAGGTAATGCAGGAAGAAGGGCGAAGCAAAGGGTTTGGCTTGATCTGCTTCTCCTCTGCGGAGGAGGCCACTAAAGCAATGACGGAGATGAATGGCCGCATCTTAGGCTCCAAGCCTCTCAACATCGCCCTGGCTCAGAAACCCTAGGAGAGGAAAACTTTCTGCATCAGCCACTGTGTGCTGCAGACTGAGGAATGTTGGTGATTTCTGCCTGAATTCTCCTCAGTAAATTTTAAATTCCAGCTGATGGCTGGTTAGTTTAGTAAACGTTGTGATGGAAAGTTTTGTATACAAAGCTATTTATTTTCCTTTGGAGAAAAAAATAAGTGAATCTTAGAACCTTGGTTCTATTTACAGAGGCACACCATGTAATTATAATATGCTATATTTTGCCGATTTTGATATAGTGTTCATAGTAATAAGTATAATTAGATATATTTTTACTACATTTGAACCAACTGAAGTGTGGTAATTACTTGTGTTTTTTGTATAATTTTTCTTATTTTAATAGTATTGCTAGCTTTCATTTCTTCCATGAAAATATGCCCAAAGTAGTTATACCTAAGCGTTGGAAAGTAATTTATTTTTATAAAAAGAAACTTTCTAATTTCTCATCGAATGTTTTTAAAAGAAACCAAAGTTTAAAAATTCCTCCTACAAGCTCAGTATCTAATTTCATTTTGAATTATGTTTAAAATAGTAGAAAATAATTGAATTTTCTTTCGGTTTTTATCCTGAAATGATTGTTTTTCTGATGGCTAAAATTAATGATGGAATTACTTTAATGTTGCCTACAAATCTGCTTTATAGGATATTTTACTGTTGTTTCCACTGATTGACATAATTCAGGTGCTTGCTGGTTATCAGATTTGTGAGTTAAGTAGTAAAACCTTAACTTCTACATTCCTTAAGTTATAACCCTGTATCAATTCAGGTCAAAAATTGGCCTTTGTGTACAGCATAAAATTATGCCTTAAGTTTTGAATCAGGAACCAATATTATGTAAGTCATATATAGGGGACAGAGAAATTTTAACAACTGTGTTTTCTAATCTCTGTTATATGTTGTTCCATGTAGTGATACTATCTCAGGGTTCAGAAAAGTAAAACTTTCCTATTTTTATGACCTCCATGTCCCTTTTATTAGACTTTAAGAGCTTTGTAACCCATTAAAGCTCACTTTTAGCTTTGATTAATCAGAAGCTCACTAACTGATTTTCTGATAAATTGAAGTTACATCACTTAACCTGTTGTCCAGAATAACTTTGATTTCAGTCCCATTTCCAGACTTTTCTCTTCTGCTTTTCCTTTATATGATGTGGTTCCTCTATACTTTTTAAAAAGGTTTTTATTATACTGACTTTTACTGTGTGCTATTTGAAATCCAGTTTGGAAATAGATGCACGAGTTATTTACATTTAACTAATTACTTTTAAAATTCTGATTTTCTCATACCAAAGGTATCTAGAAAATAGTTTTGTTTTTGTTGTTTTATTTTTTTTTCCCTCTGCTTACTTGCTCCCTGTAACCGTATATCCAAGTCTTCTGTTTCATATATTACCAGCACAGTATTATAGAAATATTAAAATATTTTATTTCAGCAATGCTTTAGCTGTGAAAGAATGAGAAAATCTGTTTCTGTTTATTTTTCTATCAAATATATGAACATTCATTGCACATTTTCTAAATTAAAAGTATCTTTTAGACAACAAAAAAATTACAGCAACATATAATCATACTGTGGAGACAGATCTTCTGTTAGAATATGTTGCATCTTCTCCCCAATTTTTTCTATACTTACACACATAATTTAACAGAAATAGAATCATACTTATATACCTCTTAAAACTGCTTACTTAATTTGATAGTATGACACAGTCAGCTTCCATGGGTAGTTGGAAGTAAGTATTTGCACTATAATTTTAATGATTTTTTTATTTTCCTTTTAATGTTTGTACCATAATGTAACAATTTTCTCTTGATAAACATATAGGTTACTAGAGTATTTCTTCCCTGTTCCTTTTTTGTTCTGTCATAAACAACTTGGAGATAAACACCCTTGCAAACTCATATATGCTGATATATATAATTAATTTATTAAGAAAATGTGTGATTCATTGGAATTAATGTTTAAAAGGACAACAATTTAAAAACTAATTTTGATAAATATTACCCAAATGCTGTTCAGAAACTTGTGCCACTTAACATTTCCACTGTGAAAAAAAAAAAGCATTTCCATTGTGAGTAGGACTGCTCATTTCCATATACTAAGAGGGATTTTGCTTACGCTGTTGTCTGATTCAATATGATATGTAAAAACAAAACATTTCATGATTATTTATTTTACTACTTTATTACCTCAAAATTTAAACAGCATTTCTTTTAATTACTGAACATTTATATTTTCATATTTTTGTAAATGATGTTAGTTTATTTTCATGATCTTAATGTGTTTTCCTGTGGGGGGTGTTTTTTATTTATATGGAGTTGTTAGACTTTTCCGATACTTTCATCTTGTTTATAGTTTTGAGGGTCATTTCAAAATTAAATTTTTTACCTCAAATTTTTCAAACTCTTAGTTTGGTGGCTTTAATGTTATATTTTAAAACACTTTAAACACTTCAAATATACAAACCCTCCATACACACATACATATGTATTGTCAATTCATGTGTATTGTCTTCTATGACTTTCAGAGTTTCATATTCTCAGTACCTTCTAAGCAAAGCTTTTGTGTATACAGTATCTTATTCACAGCTTATACTAAATATTTTTTAAAGTATGTTGCTTTTCAGTTCTATTAACATGTTTTGGTAAATACTGATTTACTATAAAAGTGTATGTGAAATCCATATGCCAGTTATAATTCTTTAGCTCTTTGGATTACTGTATTGAGAAGTATTTACCTGCAAAGCAGAGAGCTTTTAAGAAAGGGTGCCAGGCAACAGGACTGGAAACTGTAGTACACATATCAAGCCTTGACATCTTTTTCTGGAAAATCCATTTTATAAAAATGTTCACGTATTTGAACAAAAGTTCACAGTACTTGTAAATGGATTATCAAGATAATATCAGGGAACTGAATTGTCTTCTCACCTGTGAGGATTTAATAGGGCATAATATCAGTTGTTTAGGTGAATTATGGCTATAGTTTCATGACACAGTAATATGCCACTTTAGTAAAAATTTCTTATTTTTAATATTTATCTTAAGAAATGACTGTCAGTTTACACAAAGTTTACAAAAAATCCTGTAGGTTTTTTTTATTTAAATTTTACTTTTTCTAAATTTTGTGTGCATATGATGCTATCAAGTTCTTGTGGCGTCAGAGATTCAAGCATTAAAGAAACTTAACTCTTTTTAAGTCCAAGTGCCTTGAAAAGAATCTTCACTTTCTAATAAGCAGTCCTGTAAAAGCTAATTTCCCGTAGAGATGCCTTCAGCCACTGCTTCTGCTCTCCCTTCTCTGTCCTCACACACGTTGCCAAGTTTGTTATACAGGTGTCTGCTTGTACAGCCAATTGAATAAATATGTGCCTTTTGAAATTTTATTTTTTTAAGTTTTAAGTTGATTTATAGCTGGTAAAAATTAGCTTTTTAAAGTGGTTTAGAATTGATATTTTCATGTTCTTAACATTTGTATAAATCCATTGAAAAGAGATCAAATAAAGTCTGAATCTTTCAATGGTGTCCAAAATTCTCATGTCCAAAAATTATTTTTACTTATTTATTTTTAAGTATTTATGATTTTCTAGCAATCAGTTTCTCATAAGAATAAATTGAAAACAACTTTCATTTTTAAATGAAGATACTTTCATATTTTATGTTTTAAAAGACCAATTCTCGTATGAACTAGTATTTATTTTTAAGTTATCATTGTGGGACCATGATTGAAAAGAACCTCTAAGTTTTTATGAGGGACTATTTTAAAGACACTTTTGAATTTAATTGTTAAAGCAAAATGTAGCTAATATTTTGAGGATTTCAAATTAGCTTACTTGTATTATATTTGGAAAATGTACATCATAATGTAATTTTTTAAGTAAATAATAAAATAATACATCAAAAAGATAATTTTTAAATATATAAAGGGCCAAACAAATTAAATAACCTCAGGATATCTTTGGCTTCAAGTAACAGAAAATTCAACTCACATTAGAAAAGGAAATTTTATTAAAATATACAGACTTAAGGTATCTTCATTCAAGGTATATGAAAACATCTATATTGGTTCTAGAGTCCTTTAGCTCTTCACCCTCTGTATCTCAGCATCATCAACAGGGAGAGTGTCAGGATGTTTACAAGGATGACAGGGGTCATCACAATGAGACACAGTAACATTCATAGTATAATACTTTTCCTAGAAACCTTTTAACAACTTTCTCTCTTAGTTCTCATTGTCCATTATTGATATGTATATTCTATAAGATGTGCCATTAGAATTAAGAAATAAGTCAACTTTCTGTGCAGAAGGGGCTTATGAGTGAAAGAAATTCCAGTAGGAATGGAGGTATTAATAGGTGTATGCATCCACTAAACCCTGGATTTTTTTTTTTATCATTTATATCTAATTTTTAATTTCAGTACTTACTGGATATTTTCTCCTGCTAACATTAACTTACAATCAGTTCTTAAAATTTCTCCTTGCAAATCATTTTCAACACTTGAGTCAAACTCACCAGTTTCTTCTCTCTCAGGTTATATAATCATAGGATCTAAATTGTGCCATATATTCTGTATAAAATTGAATTCATTTTTGTTTAGTAATGGGAATTGTGTTTTTACATGTCATGCTTTATTAGATCTAAATGAAAATTTTACTGAAATTTGGAAATATTGAAAATTTTACTGAAAAGTTCAAATTCAGTTTAGTCACCCCAGTGGGTTTCCAACCTTCCCAGGTGGCACAGTGATAGAGAATCCAGCTGCTGATGCAGGAAACATGAGAGACATGAGTTCAATCTCTGGGTCGGTAAGATCCCCTGGAAGAAGACATGGCAACTCACTCTAGTATTGTTGCCTGGAAAATTTATGGACAGAGGAGTATGGTGGGCTACAGTCCATGGGTTCACAAAAAGTCAGAAATGCCTGGGCAGACTTCATACAATGGGTTTCCACCAAAAATAATTATCAACAGGTTATAAAAGATCAAGAATATTTCAAATATAACTCTACATATTAGTTTCTTGAGCTCTAATTTAGTCTATGTCAAGTAAATCTTCATGTATGTCAGTTAAAATTTTAGAATCATACCACCAGAGGGAAAAACTTTACTTTGTATCATCAACTAATGTGATATTCTGTACAAAGAATGTTTAAAAAAAAATTCCCACAGACAATGTAATCGAAAAATATTGAAAAAGCATCTACAAAGTTAGTTGCCTACAAAATGGCCCCAATATATAAAATGAATCTAAGTAACACAAACCTAAATGGATGGGCACTCATTTTCTCTTCTAAAGAATATATATTAGATCCTTTAATACATTAAAATTGTCAGAATGAACAAAACTGGACTTATCCAAACTTTTCAGTTTAATTTTTCCTGTATTACACAAATTTGGTTTAACCTCACATTTTAACTATGCACTGTAAGAAAACAAAAAACAGAGGTACTAAATTCCAAATTCCATATTTACTTGTATTTGAATCTGTTAAGATCAGATTATTTTGTAAGTTTATTCAGAGGAAGTATTTATAGCTCCTTTTTGTTTTTGTCTAATGGTCAGGTCTAAGAGTTTATAAAATATTTTTAACTATATTGAAGTTCCTCTTAATGACAAAATTGAACCCATCAATTAAGAAAAATGATCCTCTTAGTAGCATTCTTTGTTATAGAAGAGGCTTAACTTCTGAGAGATATTGACAGGTTAGACAGTGATGTCCCATCAGAAGTTTTTAACCCATTCACATTTACATCACCTTAGATATTAAAATTATCCCTGGTTAAGTTCTGCCAAATGCTAACAGCACATTTAATGTCACTGACATGGAGGATGTTGTTATTAATTTTTTTTGCATACAGTGAATATTGGTTATGATTCACTGTGTTGTATGTGTGTGAATTATTTTAACTGGTGTTTCCAATGGAATATTCTTATCTCAGAAAACCATATCTGACAGTGTGTTTTGAATTACAATTTTGATTTCTATTCCATTTCGTTTTGTACATGTGCCAGTGGCATACCAATACACCACAATTTTGACATATTGCTAAATCTAGTTCCTTGAAGTTAAAATAAGCCTTTACAATAGTAATTCCAGCAAATCTTTGTTAAGCAAAAAAGTGCCTCAACTTGAATGCAAGTCAGATGTTAGAATTATTTTGACACATCATTATTTTACTGAATTACCAAGGGAACTTAGTAATAATAATCTAGTATTATCCACTACTCTATTCACTTATATTTCATGCATAGTACTGAGGTTGTACGGTTATTTCATTTTTATTTTAATTTACTATTAATTTTTTTAACCAAAATATATTGCAACCTCTCATAGCCATGTCACATGTAAATCTTTACCATGCCTAATACATGCATTTTATTTTGGTCCTGATGTCTCTTTTTGTCCTATTCTTATGCTATTATTTCTCTTGGTCAGTTTGCTAGAAAGAAACTGTTCCATTTGTTTTTTTTTTAAGTGTCATCCTAAACCTTGACTCGCTCAGAGCTTTAACTTTTTCTCAGATAGTATGCTGCCTGTTACATGGAATAAAAGAGATCTTCTAACTGGTTAATTTAAAAAGAGAGAGAAAGAGCAGGATTTATTGCCACATCAAAATAAGTAAGAGCTCTTCGTTTGAAAATGAAATATTCTTTTCTTTGCTTTTCTTTTTTTTTCTTACAAGGGTTAAGAAAGGCTTTCTATAGACTGTTACACTATAGAGGCAGCAATACCTGTTTTGAAATTAGACCGTATGGCATATTGTTGCAGGGAGGAAAAAAGCAAGCATTTACAAAAGGTCAGGGAGGCTCATCTTCAAACATTCAGAATGTTATTTTTAAAAATTTTATTATTATTATTTTAATTAACTCATTCTCCTCCCTACCTATGTGTTTTTTTCCACTCATTTTAGGGCATAGATTGGATATATTTCTTAGTGGGATATCTATTATTTTAGCAGGACCATGTGATGGAAACTGTCCTGCCTTTGTAAGAGAAAAAGTAAAGCAAATAATCAGTTCTTAAAAAGAAAATATTGGGTAGAGAAATAACATTCAGTAGCAAATCATTACATCTAAATGAAGTCTATTATTAAGGATCAACTTGGGAAGTTGAATGAATGACTGATGCAGTTTTGAAAATTATCATATCCTCTTAGACTGAGTTATAAATCACATATCATAAAAGTAACCATTTTCAAATGTTTGATTCATTGGTTTGTAGTATATTCAAAGGGTTGTGTGAAATCACCTTTATCCAACTGCAGAATATTTTTTATCATATCAGAAGAAATTTCATATATCCAAGAGAAGTTAATCCCATTTTCTCCTCCTAGAACGTAGCTAACACAAATTTATATCTCTAGAATTTGCCTGTTTTGGACATTTGATGTAAATGCTATCGTATATTACCTTTTGTGTTTAGGTTCCTTTGCCTAGCTTAATGTTTTAAGATATTCATATTGCATCTTATATCAGTACTCAATTCCTTTTTATGCATGAATAATATCTATTTATGTGGACATACCACATTCTTTTGGGCTTCCCTCATAGCTCAGCAGTAAAGACTCCGCCTGCAATGCAGGAGACATTGGTTCAATCCCCTGAAGAAAGACATGGCAACCTATTTCATTATTCTTGTCTGGGAAATCCCATGGACAGAGGTGTGAGCTACAGTCCATGGGATCACAAAAGAGTTGGAAATGGCTCAGTGACTAAATCACTACCACCACCACATTCTTTTTATCCATTCATCTTTTATTGTATAGTTAGGTTGAAATATAAACAGATCATGGGTTGGATGGGTGAGAGCCCAGATTATGGTTTTTTTTATTGTTGTTGATATCTAAAAGCTTAATATTTTACATTTAGATCTACAATCTACCTGCCAGTGTCATGTATTCTTTATTACATTGTAATCTTTATATCAGAACAAATCCTTTCATCTTGTTATTCTTACTAAAGATTTACTTGGTTATTCCTAGTTATCTAATTATTTATAGAAAAGAAAAAAACACAACTTGTGAAGTTTCTTACATCTATTTGTGCACATATATGCACATGCATATAAACATGTATTCCTTTTGGGAATTCATTGTGATCATATTGATTCTGAGTTGAAAGCCTACTGTATAGTCTTCTAGCTCATGAAAATGGATATCACTTTAATTGTACTCCTTAATTTTTCCAACAATACTGTGTAGTTCTTGTTTAGAAATCTTGCATATTTTTAGTCTTGTTCCTAGATGTATGATATTTTTGTTATTATAAAATGTTTTTATGTTATTTCTTATTTTTACTATGTTATAGTAAAATATTTTTATTATTCTAAAAAAGTAGAAATATATTTGCTTATAACATAATGCCTAGCTACCCAGCCTCCTTGCCATACATTAATGATCATTTACTTTTTTGTATGAACCACAATATGTTAACTGATTGTAATCAATTATCTATGGGATATTGAATGTTCTCTCTACTCAGTTTTGTCAATTGAAAAAAAGGACAAGTCAATGCATTTGCAGTGTCTAATGTTCCAACATTTAACATGTAATATATTTAAGTATATAAATTTTAAAGTTAGTAGTAAAGCATAGTTTAAACAAGCTATATTCTTTTTCTGATTTCCCTCATCAAGCTGTGGTCATGAGATTAACTGAGGATTCTAGGTCACTGTTCATCACGTGTTTCTTTCCAAACTACACAAGTAACAGAAATTTCCCCTTTACTTAAGCAGCTTTGCAAACAGCTTTGTATTCTTTAAGAATCTGAATTAATTTGGAAAGAGATTGCTGTTAAGACTGTTTTACATTTGTAGTTTTCTATTTGATTCTTTTTCTTTTATTGGATATATGTTCTTTTTCTTTTATTTGATATAAATAATATCTGCATATTACTCTACAGCCTAGAATTACCATCATCTTCTTCCAAATTGCTCAAAGTAATCCCGTTTTATTAATTCTTTCTCAGAAAACTGTATAGATCCTTTGGGTGACATTACAACCAACCAATCAAAGCAGTAACAGCTTGAGTGCCAAGATTGGCATTACACAAACTTAATTAATTTTTTACTTATTGAACCTTATTTCTTTAGTAGGTCCACAAACTCACAAGTACTTCTATCTTATCCTAGAAAGGACATGGAAATGCAAGGAGCTATATACACTATCACTCTAACTTTTAGTATGTTCTGAGGATCAGAGAACGTCAACATTGTTGGAAATAGTATTTTATGCTCTCTTAACTCTTCTGAACAAAGCAATGGGCAGGCTCCTGTAGGTGGTCAAGCATTCAACATTTGGTCATATTATGTTGTCCACAGCTGACTAAAATAATGATGGGAAACAGATCAAAGACAGCTCTCTGTATGCTGACTGTTGAAAATCAGCAATAGGCAAACAAAAGAGATCCATCCAACTATAACTTTAATTCAGTTGGTAACTGGTTGAACCAATCAAATCTTGGTGCATCAAGTTATGCATACAGAAGGTACAAGGTACAGATGGTAATGACATACAAATCCTGAGAGGCAAAAAAAAAGTCAAAGAGGTGAAGAATTTAAAAATAAATTAAACCAAAAGTAAGCATATTGGTATTTTCACTGAAAGAGAAGTTCACATCACTGAAATACAATGGAGTAATAATCTGATTTTGAGATTCACTGTTTCTAATGTATGTTCCATAATCAATTAGCCTTTAGTCTTATAGTACCTACTGGGGGTGCAGTCTCAAAAATGGCAGGATGATCTTGGTTCGTTTCCAAGGCAAACTGTACACCATCATAGTAATCCAAGTCTGCAACCACTGATGCCAAAGAAGCTGAGGTTGACCAGTTCTGTGAAGACTTATAAGACCTTCTATAACTAACACCAAAAAAAAAAAAAAATAAAATGTCCTTTTCATCATAGGGTACTGGAATGTAAGAGTAGGAAGTCAAGAGATATCCAGAATAACAGGCAAATTTTACCTTGAAGTACAAAATGATGCAGGGCAAAGGCTAACAGAATTTTATTAAGAGAACACATTGGTCAAAATAAACACTGTTTTCCAACAAACCAAAATGTGACACTACATGTGGGCATCACCAGATGGTCAATATTGAATTCAGAATGATTTTATTTTTTGCAGCCAAAGATGGAGAAGNTTGAAGTACAAAATGATGCAGGGCAAAGGCTAACAGAATTTTATTAAGAGAACACATTGGTCAAAATAAACACTGTTTTCCAACAAACCAAAATGTGACACTACATGTGGGCATCACCAGATGGTCAATATTGAATTCAGAATGATTTTATTTTTTGCAGCCAAAGATGGAGAAGCTCTACACAGCCAACAAAAATAAGACCTGGAGCTGACTGTGGCTCAGATCATGAGCTCCTTATGTCAAAATTCAGGCTTAAATTGAAGAAAGTAGGAAAAAAGCCTAGGCCATTCAGGTATGACCTAAGTCAAATCCCTTATATTATACAGTAGAGGTGAGGAATAGATTCAAAAGACTAGATCTGGTAGATAGAGTACCTGAAGAACTATGGATGGAAGTTTGTAACATTGTTCAGGAGGTGGTGATCAAAACCATCCCCAAAAAAGAAATGTAAGAAAGCAAAATGGTTGTCTGAGGAGGCCTTATAAATAGCTGAGGAAAGAAGAGAAGTAACAGACAGGGAGAAAGGAAAAGATATACCCAACCAAAAGCAGAGTTCCATAGAATGGTAAGGAGAGATAAAGACCTTCTTAAATGAACAATGTGAAGAAATAAAGGAAAACAATAGAATAGATAAGACTAGAGATCTCTAAGAAAACTGGAGATATCAAAGGGAATATTTCATACAAGGATAGGCAAGAGTAAGGACAGAAGCAGTAAAGACCTAACAGAAGCAAAAGAGATTAAGAAGAGGTAGCAAGAATACACAGAAAAGCTATGCATTAAAGGTCTTAATGACCTGAATAACTGTGATGGTGTGGCCATTCACCTAGAGTCTGACATACTGGAGTGTAAAGTCAAGTGGGCTTTAGGAAGTATTGCTACAAACGAAGCTGTGTAGATGTAGGTGATGGAATTTGAAATGAGCTATTTCAAATCCTAAACGATGATGCTCCACTCAATATGCCAGCAAATCTAGAAAACTCAGCAGTGGTCACAGGACTGGAAAAGTTCAGTTTTCATTCCAATCTCAAAGAAATGCAATGCCAAAGAATGTTCAGACTACCAAATAATTGTGTTTACTTCATATGCTATCAAGGTTATTCTGAAAAAGTTCTTCAAGCTAGGCTTCAGCAATGCCTAAACAATGAACTCCCAGATGTATCAGCTAGGTTTCAAAGAGGCAGAGGTACCAGATTTCAAATTGCCAGCATTGGATGGATCATGGGGAAAACAAGGCAGTTGCCAGGAAAACATCAACTTCTGCTCCATTGACTTTGTTAAAGCCTTTGACTGTGTGGATCATAACAAACTGTGGAAAATTCTTAAAGGGATGGGAATACCAGACCACCTTACCTGTCTCCTGAGAAACCTGTACGTGGGTCAAGAAGTTACCGTTAGAACCGTACATGGAATATGAGTTCAAAATTGAGAAGTACATCAAGGCTGTATATTGTCATCCTGTTTATTTAACTTATATGTAGAATACATCATGCAAAATACTGAGCTGGGTGAATCACAAGCCGGAATCAAGATCCTATCATAACCTCAGATATGCAGATACCACTGTGATGGTAGAAAGTGAAGAACTAAAGAGCTTCTTTATGAAAGTGAAAGTGGAGAGTGAAAGCTGGCTTGAAACTCAGTATTAAAAAAAAAAAAAAAAACTGAGATCATTGCATTCAGTAAAACATTTCATGGCAAATAGATGGGGAAAAAGTGGAAGCAGTGACAGATTTTATTTTCTTGGGCTCCAGAATCACTGTGGACAGTAACTGCAGCCATGAAATTTAAAAGCACTTGCTCCTTAGAAGGAGAGCTACGATAAACCTATAAATCATATTTAAAAACAGACATCACTTTGCCAAAAAAGGTCCGTATATTCAAAGTTATCGTTTACCCAGTAGTCACATGAATGTGAGAGCTGGACTATAAAGAAGGCTAAGCACTGAAGAATTGATGCTTTCAAACTGTGGTACTGGAGAAGATTCTCGAGAGTCCCCTGGACAGCAAGGAGATCAAACCTGCCAATCCTAAAGGAAATCAACCCTGAATATTCATTGGCATATCTGCTGCTGAAGCTCCAATACTTCAGTCACCTTCTGTGAAGAGCTGACTCATTGGGAAAGATCCCAATGCTGGGAAAAATTGAAGTCAAAAGCAGAAAGGGACAGCAGAGGATTAGACGGGTAGATAGCGTCACTAACTCAATGGACATGAATTTGAGAAAACTCTGGGAGATAGTGGAGGAGCCTGATGTGCTACAGTCCATGGCATTGCAAAGAGCAAACATGACTTAGCAACTAAACAGCAGTAACCTGCTAGGGATGCACAATTGTGCGAAGGTACAAGATGGAATAAGAACAAAAGTGCACCTATAAGGGAGATGCATCAATTATGTTTGAATGCAGTAAACTGAAAGAATAGGAAGTAGGAAGTTAGATTATGCAGAAAATTTCTTGTTGTTTCCAAGTTTTGTCCAACTCTTTTGTGACCCCATAGACTACTCACCTGGTTTTACTGTCCATAGAATTTCCCAGGCAAGAATATTGGAGTAGGATGCCATTTCTTTCTTCAGGGTACCTTCCTGACCAGGAATCATACCCATGTCTCCTGCATCATAGGTGACTTCTTTATTGCTGATGGACCAGGCAAGGAGGCAAGCAAATTTATTTTCAAGGTACTGATAAATATAGCCCCTTCCATGATAAACTTACAGATATATAAGAGAGATCCACTACTGACTGAGTTTGGGAACATTAATTAAAGTAATCAAAGAGACATACTTCAGTCTGACAGCAAGATGGTAGTTGCAAGATAGTTTTTCAGTCTCCTTTAATATCCAGCAGAAATGTAGTAATTAGACACTTCTGGTCAACTGTTAGGCAGGACAATTTAAAAGACCATAAAGGACATTCTGATACCCTTCATGTAGAGGAAAGTTAAAATATTTATGTCTGCATTTTACATGACATTTTTTCAAATGAAAAAGAAAGATAATTGAGTCTTTTGGACTTTGGGATGGGGAGGTGTTAGCATAGATTTTGATTTACATTTGAATGGAGACGACTGCTAAAGAGGCAGTTCTGAGGCAGTCTAGACCCTATGACTCCTGAAAGTCAACAATAAAATCTTTTCTGACCAAAGCCATTCACTGAGGAGTAAATCTCGTGAGTAGAATCTAAATATAGAGTAGGATATAGACTCTAGAGCAAAGAAAAGAAAAAGCGTAAGAATCAGGAAAACCCATCTCCCGTGACAAATTAATGAAGGCAAAATTTAGTCCCATATAATCACTTTCTTGGGGAAAAATATAGGAAGCAGTTGTATTTTTTTTTTATGGCTGCTATAACAAAGTACAACAGACTGGGTAGTTTAAATAGAAATTTATTTCCTCATAATTTTCAGGGGAGATTGAGATCAACATGCTAGCTGGGTTGATGTTGTCTGAGACCTCTTATCTTTGGTGTGTACATGACCATCTTCTTTCTGTGCTTTTATAACAGTGGCCCTCAACCATTTTGGCGCCAGTGATTGGTCCCATGGAGGACAGTTTTTCCACAGACAGAGGTGGGAGGGATGGTTTCAGAATGATTCAAGCACATTATTTATTGTACACTTTATTGTTATTGCATCATGATATATAATGAAATTATGTAACACACCATGATATAGAATCAGTGGGCGCCCTGAGCTTGTTTCCTTGTAGCTAAGGAGGACACACCCTAAATCCCTTGCATGCACAATTTACAGAAGGGTTTGCACTCTTATGAGATTCTGTTGCCACCACTGATCTGCCAGGAGGCAGAGCTCAGGGAATGATGTGAACAATGGGGAGCAGCTGTGCGTACAGATGTAGCTTTGCTCACTGACCTGCCACTCACCTGCTACTGTGTGGCCTGGCTTTTAACGCACTATGGATGAGTATGGAGCCATAGTCCAGGTGTTGCAGATCTCTGTTTTATACGGTCTTTCCTCTATCTCTATGTCCTAATCTCTTCTTTTTATAAGAATAGGAGTCGTATTGGATAAGTGCCGACCCTGTGCTGTGTTGTGCTCTGCTTAGTGGCTCAGTCCTATCACACTCGGCGACCCCACCCTAGTGTCCTCATTTAACTTTAAAGATCCTATTTCTAAGCTTAGTCACAGTCTGAAATACTGGAGGTTAGGATTTGAACATATAAATGGGAATGTGGGGGGTGGGGATTAAGCCCTTAATACTAATACACAGGATAACATTTCTGCAATGAAAGCATGCTCAAGAGACATGCACAAAAATACATATAAATTTTACCTTACTCTTGCAAAATTTGTTAAAGTTTCAAAGAAACTATTAGGAATTATGAAAAACAGCATCAATGAACGTTAAAAAAAATTGAGACATGATATTGGACACGATGATGAAAAAAGACATCTGATCAAGTTAGAAATATGGACATAAAATTTAAAGTGAAAGGGAAACAATAATAAGTATTTAAATAATATCAAAAGAGGAAAATACATTCAACACTACACATATATATATATATCTGCCAAAATCAACCTAGAGTGAATAAAACGTAGCACTTTGAAATTTTCTAGCAAAACTGTTATACTTAAGAGCAAAAGGAAAAACATCCTTGAGCTTTCAGACAAAACATTTATATATGAAGAAAATAAAATTATACTGACATTAGACTTTTGAACAGTAATGTTTTGTACCAGAAAACTGTGTAAGAGTCTAAGGAAAGAAACAATGATTAAAAGATATTATATCTATCCATGTAAAGGCCAGAAACAGATTTTAAGAGTATGAAAGAACACAGGAATATTGTTTCCAAAAGTTCTTCCTTAAGAAGTCTAGAAAATGACCTTTAGAAAATGAAAGTGAGGATATCAGCTTGAAACTGGTGAAAAAACTTGAAAAAATTTATTTCTATAAGAAAAAGCCTAAGTGATAAAAGAGAGATGATGAAGTGTGTGTAACTTAAATGCTCTGCCATTTTAGTTAAAGCAGAAGTGGTGTAGAAAATTGAGAGAGACATGAAAGCAGAGTCAATTCACTAATTTCCTTTAAGTATTAACTTGGAGTAAAGATTACTTTAAATTGAATTTGGAAGAATGAGGGAGAAGAAGGAAGAAAAAGTTTCTAGTTAAACATAATATTCTTTGCAAAGGGAAACAAGAGACAATATTTTTTTAATGAGAAGACTAAGAATATTCTAAAAATTATTAGTATAAAGTAACCATTAATCTAGAATTACAAGCCTTTCTAAATATTAAAATATTTGATGCAAGAATAAATGACTACATATTAATATATCTATATGTGAATAATAATTTAAAATAAGAGATTAGATGATACATATATTAATTGAGTGCAATCTCAAAAATGACAGAATGATCTCTGTTCATTTCCAAGGCAACCCATTCAATATCACAGTAAATCCAAATCTATACCCCAACCAGTAATGCTGAAGAAGCTGAAGTTGAATGGTTCTGTGAAGACCTCCAAGACCTTTCAGAACTAACACCCCAAAAAGATGTCCTTTTCATTATAGGAGACTACAATGCAAAAGTAGGAAGGCAAGAAACACCTGGAGTAACAGGCAAATTTGGCCTTGGAATATGGAATGAAGCAGGGCAAAGGCTAATAGAGTTTTGCCAAGAGAATGCACTGGTCATAGCAAACACCCTCTTCCAACAACACAAGAGAAAACTCTACACATGGACATCACCAGATGGTCAACACTGAAATCAGATTGATTGTATTCTTTGCAACCAAAGATGGAGAAGCTATATACAGTCAGCAAAAACAAGACCAGGAGCTGACTGTGGCTCAAATCATGAGCTACTTATTGCCAAATTCATACTTAAATTGAAGAAAGTAGGGAAACCACTGGACCATTTAGGTATGACCTAAATCAAATCCCTTATGATTATACAGTGGAAGTGAAAATTAGATTTAAGGGCCTTGATCTGATAGACAGTGTACCTGATGAACTATGGATGGAGGTTCCTGTGATCACTCACCTAGGGCCAGACATCCTGGAATGTGGAGTCAAGTGGGCCTTAGAAAGCATCACTACGAACAAAGTTAGTGGAGGTGATGGAATTCCAGTTGAGCTATTTCAAATCCTGAAAGATGATGCTGTGAAAGTGCTGTGCTCAATATGCCAGCAAATTTGGAAAACTCAGCAGTGGTCACAGGATTGGAAAATGTCAGCTTTCATTCCAATCCCAAAGAAAGGCAGTGCCAAGGAATGTTCTAATTACCACACAATTGCACTCATCTGGCACGCTAGTAAAGTAATGTTCAAAATTCTCCAAGCCAGGCTTCAGTAATACGTGAATTGTAAACTTCCAGATGTTCAAGCTAGTTTTAGAAAAGGCAGAGGAACCAGAGATCAAATTGGCAATATCTGCTGGATCATGGAAAAAGCAAGAGAGTTCCAGAAAAACATCTATTTCTGCTTTATTGACTATGCCAAAGCCTTTGACTGTGTGGATCACAATCAACTGTGGAAAATTCTGAGAGAGATGGGAATACCAGACCACCTGACCTGCCTCTTGAGAAACCTGTATGCAGGTCAGGAAGCAACAGTTAGAACTGGACATGGAACAACAGACTAGTTCCAAATAGGAAAAGGAGTGTGTCAAGGCTGTATATTGTCACTCTGCTTATTTAACTTCTATGCAGAGTACATCGTGAGAAACACTGGGCTGGAAGAAGCACAAGCTGGAATCAAGGTTGCCGGGAGAAATATCAATATCCTCAGGTATGCAGATGACACCACCATTATGGCTGACAGTGAAGAGGAACTAAAAAGCCTCTTGATAAAAGTGAAAGTGAAAAAGTTGGCTTAATGCTCAACATTCAGAAAACAAAGCTCATGGCATCTGGTGCCATCACTTCATGGGAAATAGATGGGGAAACAGTGGAAACAGTGTCAGACTTTATTTTTTTGGGCTCCAAAATCACTGCAGATGGTGACTGCAGCCATGGAATTATAAGATGCTTACTCCTTGGAAGGAAAGTTATGACCAACCTAGATAGTATATTCAAAAGCAGAGACATTACTTTGCCAACAAAGTCTGTCTAGTCAAGGCTATGGTTTTTCCAGTAGTCATGTATGGATGTGAGAGTTGGACTGTGAAGAAGGCTGAGCGCTGAAGAATTGATGCTTCTGAACTGTGGTATTGGAGAAGACTCTTGAGAGTCCCTTGGACTGCAAGGAGATCCAACCAGTCTATTCTAAAGGAGATCAGCCCTGGATGTTCATTGGAAGGACTGATGCTAAAGCTGAAACTCCAGTACTTTGGCCACCTCATGAGAAGGGTTGACTCATTGGAAAAGACCCTGATGCTGGCAGGGATTGGGGGCAGGAGGAGAAGGGGATGACAGAGGATGAGATGACAGATGGCATCACCTACTCAGTGGATGTGAATCTGAGTGAACTCCAGGTGTTGGTGATGGACAGGGAGTCCTGGCATGCTGCAATTCATGGGGTTGCAAAGAGTTAGATACAACTGAGAGACTGAACTGAACTAATATTAATCATAGCAATAAATTAATCAGCTTAAATTATCAGGAGAAATAAAATATTTTTATTAAAAATTATGCTCTATGCAAGGAACAGATCTAAAGAAAAAAAAAAAAGAAACCTTCAAAAGTGATAAAAATAAGCCCAGCTGAAAAGTAAATAGAGGTTAAAATCTTGATATCTTATAAAGTAAAATTTAGACCAATAAAACAATATAAAATAATGAAATTACAATTTTTTAAACTTAAAAACAATATTTGTTATTGAAATTATGTCACTAATTTTATGCAAACAATGAAACAGTTCTAATCAGTAATTATAACCATGACAAGAAGAAATGTTTAAAAACTACAATTGAATGCATCTCTTCTTATCTAAAGCAAATCAAGTGAGCAAATTTTATAAAGACATTGAAGTACTTAACACTTATCATTAATCACTTAGACCTTATATATTGAAATATTAACCAAGAGATATTGCACTTCTTTAGCTACAAAGAAAATGTTAATGAAAATTGAACATTTTTATGCTGCAGAGGAAATCTTAATACATTACTCAAAATAGAAATAAAATATAGAACAACCTCTGAACAATTTTCAATAAAACTAGGAATACATAACAAAATTGAAAAACATAAATTTCTTCTACCCAGAAATTAAGATATAGCATTAACTCTTTGATTAACTGGAAATAGACATCAACTGCAATATGTCTCAAAATTTTAGCAGGTCATATCATAATCTGAGATACAATTGAAGTAATTATCAGAGGAAATTTAATAGAATTAAATTACATCAATAACAATTAGAAAAATGAGACAAATAGTATTTTTTTTAATTATTTAAAAGCCGGTAGTAAATTAATGGACTTCCCTGGTGCCTCAGATGGTAAGAATCTGCCTGAAATGCAGTAGTATTAAACCAAAAGAAAACAGAAAGAACTTGAGGGAATTGTCGCTCAAAGTATGCCTTATATTATTGGTGCTAAATCTGTGAAGAAACAGAATTCCTATCCTCATGAAATTTTTAGACAACTTGAATAAAATGGTCAGTTTAGGAAGGCAGATGCTTTTCTTTTTTCTTCCAAAGTTGCAGTGTTCAGATAACAATTATTAACACAATATGGACATAGTTTGACCATATATGCAAACTTTTAATATATTTTATTATTTGAGATTTATAACACAGATAGTGCTTATCAATAGACACCAAGTGACTCCCCAATTTCAACACAGTTTCCTCATATAGATAATTTGCAATGTATTTACTGTTCATTTCAGGAGAGTATGTGTTTTTCTTTCCAGAATCTATTAAAATATTATTTTCCTGTACATTCAATGTTTGTAAGAACAGTTTGATGGATATGATGGTTTCTGTTTGATCAATATTAATTTAAAGCTGCTGGATATCCTTGGAGAGCTAATCAAGAAGGTGAAAATTTTTCCACATTAATGTTGTCAAGTGACAGTAGATTTAAGAGGTAATGAACATTATTTACTTAAAAAGAAAATGTTTTCCCTTATGCAATTACTGTTAGAGGAATCATTAGCTATAACAAAAGCTCTGTGAGTCAGTTAAACATATGTCTCATTCCATAATTTATACTTCTTCTTAACAGTCTGTGATCCCTTGGGTCATGATTACTTTAGAAATACAAAGAGAACCCTAAACTAAATAATTTCTGTTATAAAACGAACATGTAAATTATCTGCTAAATTACTTATACTTAATTAGTAATTTTGCATAATGTTATACATTCTCTTTGGGTCTCTTCAGACTCTTACAGATAATACTTAACAAATGTTACTTAAGTTCCAATTACAGCACAAACCTTGTAGAAGTGCACTATTAATCTAAATATGAAAACATGACCAATCCTGGTATTCCTCAGGCAAACTATCATTCAACATTCCTACGAAAGGGTACCTTGGCTCCTTCTGAATGCAGTGTTTCCGTTTCGTGTTTCTTACATAAGAGGCTAGAAACGTCAATTTTTTTGAAAGTTTGTAAGTGAATAGCACTTTGTACAAATATTAGAATCAGCTCATTTCATTTTATTTTGGGAATTAAAATTTAAAAACTGTTTATCTTGTGATGTAAAAGCTTCTTTGGTAGTTAACATTAAAATAACCATGTAAGACATGGCTGTGACGCATCACATCCTGAGGGTGTGCCCCTTGAGTTGTTCTAACCTTGTTCAAACTAACCAAACGGTTACTGTGTTTCTTAAGCTATGTCATAGAATTCACTTAGAAGAGCAATGCATTTAACTCAAATAAAAGGATCAAAATATAAAATATGTATTTACCTAAGAGATATTAATTGAATGCCTACAATGTGTCAAGCTAAGTCTTGGGGATGGTGCAGTGAAGATGGCAGACAAGTTTTCCACTCTTTAAGAAAGGGCAAATTCAGATTATGTATGTATATATAGGTGCACGTTATGTGTGTGAACCTGTATGTATGTGTGTGGATGAGGGAGAAAAATAGATAATGGATGACTAGAGGGACAAAATAATATATGATCAGAGTTTATAAAGTGAAAGTAGAAAGAGTTATTTAATAGAAACTGTCTGAAATAGAGTATCAGTCAGTGTTAAATAGGGCCTAGAACTGCATTCCCTTTTACACATATATAGAAAATAGATTTTATACAGCTTTCATGTACATCAAAGTTAAGTACTGGGTAAATTTTGCAGAGATTGAACTTTGCTTTGTTTGGAGGTTAACCAGAAATTGTTTAACATTTTGAAAAATCATCTCATCTTTGGCAATGTAATTTATGTTATATGAGTCAACAATACACTTCTGCACTGTATTGACACATATCACATATATATCACACACATATATATATCACATAGACAAATATCAGTCTATGATTGCATAGGTACAGTTCAGTTCAGTTCAGTCGCTCAGTTGTGTCCGACTTTTTGCGACCCCATGAATCGCAGCATGCCAGGCCTCCCTGTGCCTCACCAACTCCCGGAGCACACTCAGACTCATGCCCATCGAGTCAGTGATGCCATCCAGCCATCTTATCCTCGGTCGTCCTCTTCTCCTCCTGCCCCCAATAATGGTGATTTTAGATCTTGTTTTAAAATATTTGGTTTCCCTGGTGGCTCAGCTGGTAAAGAATGCTAAATATAAAGAAAAATATCAACATTATTTGGTTGAATTTTATTGTTGGCTTTTATCCAAATTCATTCTAAAATGATAATAGATTGACATTTTTTTCTAGTTAAGCAACAAAAATATCAAGAGTGAATGCAAATTTTAAAAAGAGACACTGACCACACAATTCTGATATTTAAAGACATCTTTGGAAAGTATTGTACTGTCATTGGGATGTTAAATGCAAATCAAAACCACGATGAGGTACCATTTTACACCAGTCAGAATGGCTGCGATCCAAAAGTCAACAAGCAATAAATGCTGGAGAGGGTGTGGAGAAAAGGGAACCCTCTTACACTGTTGGTGGGAATGCAAATTAGTACAGCCACTATGGAGAACAGTGTGGAGATTCCTTAAAAAATTGCAAATAGAACTGCCTTATGACCCAGCAATCCCACTGCTGGGCATACACACTGAGGAAACCAGAATTGAAAGAGACACCTGTACCCCAATGTTCATCGCAGCACTGTTTATAATAGCCAGGACATGGAAGCAACCTAGATGTCCATCAACAGATGAATGGATAAGAAAGCTGTGGTACATATACACAATGGAGTATTACTCAGCCATCAAAAAGAATACATTTGAATCAGTTCTAATGAGGTGGATGGAACTGGAGCCAATTATACAGAGTGAAGTGAGCCAGAAAGAAAAACACCAATACAGTATACTGACACATATATATGGAATTTAGAAAGATGGTGGTGTTAAACAAGTACGCGGGACAGCAAGAGAAACACAGATGTGTAGAACAGCCTTTTGGACTCCGTGGGAGAGGGAGAGGGTGGGAGGATTTGGGAATATGGCATTGTAACATGTATGATATCAAAAGGGAAACGGATTGCCGGTCTAGGTTCGATGCAGAAGGCTTGGGACTGATGAGTGGGGATGATCTGGAGGGTGGTGTGGGGAGGGAGGGGGAAGGGAGGGGGTCCGGATTGGGAACTCAGGTACACTTATGGCTGATTTACGTCAATGTATGGCAAGATGAGTACAGTATTGTAAAGCAAAACAAACTAAAAAAATAAAAATTTAAAAAAAAAAAAAAAAAATGAATCGCCAGTCCAGGAAAAAAAAAAAATGTCTTAAATCCAGAATGATCAGGCTTCTTTTCTTTCTTATATGGAGTACAAATAATATAAAACATGATGAACTGTGCAATATTAAGGCTTCTCAGGTGGCTGAGTGAGTAAAGAACCTGCCTACAATGCAGGAGACTCAGGAGATATGGGTTCAATCTCTGGGTCAGGAAGATCCTCCAATAGGAGTACATGGCAACCCACTCTAATATTCTTGTCTGGAGAATCCCGTGGAAGGTAGCCTGGGGGCTATAGTCCGTAGGACTGTAAAGGGTCAGACATGACTGAAATGACCAATTGCATGCATGCAATACAATATTAGAGAAAAATTTACCTTGCCAGCTGTATATTAAGTAATTTGTATTGTGGTGATAGCTCGAATGTAATAATTTATTTCTTTTCATTGAACAAAATTAGTTTTTATATAAATCAATGAGAAAGCAAAAGTAAATGAAGTATATAACAAGCTGAGTTTACCATACACACGCTTCAAAAAGAATGAAAAAATAAGAGGAGATGTCATTTAGAATAACAGACTGTGGTACACAGAGTTTGTCAATATTTGAAACCTTTAAAATCAGTTCACAGGAAAAAAAAAAAAAATTCCCACTTCCAATGGCACTGCTTGTACAACAGATGGAACAGTAACTCGGGTTAGTGGGTAACATAGTTTTACAGCCAACTTAAAAAAGAAACACCAGGTGTTTTAGCAATTTATTGCATTATTCATCAACAGCACTTAGTTGCCAAGAACTTTGAAAAAGACTTCAAAAATCAATGAAGTTACTGAGCTATTAATGCATAATGTATCATAATAATCAATGTAAAATGTATAGTAATTTCTAGAGTGATAGATTATTTAGTAACCTTTTATCACCATTTTGAGCTACAGTTATCTTTCAAAGAAACTTTAAAAAACATTTTCACCATTTTATTGTTGATTTTTTTTAGTGAAAATTAAAAATTGAAACTAAAATACAGCAAATGGTATAATAAATTTTTTAGATATATTTACAGAGTTAAAATAAATCTGTCTTGGGCTACGTGGAAATGAGGTATATCTCACCAAAGTGTAGGGAATAATCAGGGAATTACTAAAACGTGTATGTAACAAAACAGTCTTACTCATGAGAATTTTTAGTTTCCCATACTAGTTGAAATTTGATGGGGATGTACTTAAACAAAATGATTTGGAAGCGTCTTGCTATTATTGTTTTTGGTTGCTGTCAAAAGTCATGATTCTACGTCAGTCAATATTTATTCAATAAATATTGAATTTATTTAAAGTGAATGAGGAATGTGTTAGCCAAACATTTGGAGGAAGAATTAATTGATCTAGAAGATCATGGCATAAAAATGACAAAAGGAGTTGAGTTATAAAATCTTTTGGGTCCAGTTAAGATTCTCATGCTCATTTCTTTGGAAAAAACTCCATATACCTATAAATTACATGTACATTTGCAGCTACATATTTATTTGAAAATAATTTTACATTAACACTGTTTAAAAAGAAACTGCAAATGTTTAACAGGGTATTTGAGAGAGTTATCAACAAAATTATTTCCTAAGTATATTTAAATAATACTAAATTAGCAGTGACTCAAGAAAAGTTGTGGTTATATTGAAATTCATTAATAGAATTTGTTTTAATATATTTAATATCATTTTTGTCTACCTTTTTTGTCCAAAAATGATAAATCTATATTATGTAAGTTATATACTAAAATTATTATTTTTATTTTCATTGCTTTCCAAATATAACCTGATACTGACACCAGTGCATGCCTCAGAACTTTCACACAGTCTTCGTTTTATTGTTTTTAATTTAATTTTTTTGTTCACCTCTCCCTCACTCTGTCCCTCCCTCCCTTCTTTCCTTCCTTCCTTCCCTCCATCCTTCTTTCCTACTTTCCTTTCTCTACTTCTTATATGGAGCAGCACTACTAGTCTTAAATTATTTTGTGTATACCCAAGCATCGAACTACTGCATTTTTTTTTCTAATGTAGCCTTGCTCAAATTTTATATTTTGAAATACATTTTAAATAAATAAATCACCTTTCTTGCTATTATCCTTACATTACAATCTGATTAATAAAATATATTTTTAAATTAAGTGTTCATAAAATTATCAATGAACTTAGTTTCAGAATAAGTGTAAATTATGAAATTTTATTATAAATATGCTCGAGTCGAACACAACTGAGTGACTGAACTGAACTGAACAAAGTTAAGAATTATTAACTTATCTCTACATGTGTTAAAAAAATCAGTTTTTCACAAGTCTCAAATATAGCAAGGGATCAAATTTAATAAAATTCTATTCCCTTTCACGTAGAACTTGGGGCCAAAATCGCCACTTTACTGGTGTGGCATCTGAACTCCTTTTATATTGCTTGGTTGACCTTTACAACATGGTTTCCGATGCCATGTTATTCCAGCTTTTATCATCCCGTCTCCTTACTAGCTAGAAAGGAGGCGGGGAAAGAAAGAGGACAGAAGGTCAATTTACTCATCTCTTTCTAAAGCAACAGCATGTTTCTTAACATAGGCACACATGTTCTAAATTAAAATTCTTTTTATTAATTTTTTAAAAAAAAGGAATGTAACTACTGCTGACTATTTACAATGGCCAAGACATAGAAGCAGCTTAGATATCCATTGGCAGATGAATGTATAAAGAAGTTGTGATACCTATATACAATGGAACATTGCTCAGCCATAAAAAGGAATGAAGTTGAGTTAGTTGTAGTAAAGTGGATGAACCTAGAGCCTGTTATACACAGCGAAGCTGATCAGAAAGAGAAAAACAAATATTATATGCGGAATCTAGAAAACTGGCACTTATAAAGCTATCTTCAGGGAAGGAATGGAGATGCAGACATAGAGGGTGGACTTGTGTATACAGCGAAGGAAGGAGACAGTAGGATGAACTGAGAAAGTAGCATTGACATGCACACTCCACGATGTGTAAAATGGACAGCTAGTGGAAAGCTGTTATACAACACAGGGAACCCAGCCTGGCACTCTGTGATGACCTGGGAGGGAGGCTCACAAGGAAGGGGATAAATATATATAGTTATGACTGATTCACATTGTTGTATGGCAGAAACCAACACAACNAAGTAGCATTGACATGCACACTCCACGATGTGTAAAATGGACAGCTAGTGGAAAGCTGTTATACAACACAGGGAACCCAGCCTGGCACTCTGTGATGACCTGGGAGGGAGGCTCACAAGGAAGGGGATAAATATATATAGTTATGACTGATTCACATTGTTGTATGGCAGAAACCAACACAACATTGTAAAGCAATTATCCTTCAATTAAAAATTCTTAAAAGATTTCTTCAAAAAGCAAAAAAAAAAAAAAACAAAACCAAAAAACATTGCAAGACAATAGACTTATTGGGGAACACTTAGCTGACACTGAAGCACCCAAATAATAAGCAATTTTCAAGTAGGTTTGTGTCTTGGTTTTTTTTTTTTTGAATGTATCACCCAGGACAATACTTATGCATATATAAGAAATAAATAAACGTGTGATAAATGAGTGGTGTGAAAAAATAAATGATATAAAGAAAAGGTCACATGGAGTTAATAAGAGGTTAGCAAGATAAACACTTGATGATAAACTTTTTATTGTCTGAATATGGAGTAATTCCACTCTTTTCATTTATCAGTGTTAGTTGATTTTAAATACCACAAATGTGCTTAAATTGAGGACCATCTGTGGGGTTATTGAGCTTCCATGTTTCTTACAATTGCATTCAAATGAAGACATCTGTATTTTTATGAACCATCATTTTTTTTCTGTTGACCTTTTAGTTATCTGCTCTTTCAACAAGGAAGTGAACTGGTTAAAAGTAAGTTACATAGAAAGTTTTCTAGTTATTTTTCACTTATTTGTGTCTTTTACAAACGTCGCTATTTGAAATGATTAAAAGGAAGAAGAAGAAATCTCATATTTAAATAAAAATCCAGTGTGTTTGCCAAACCAATGTAAAGAAAATGTTGAGTGTACAACTTATGTTTTTCTAGAATATCCAAGTTCGGCTGTTAAAAGTATATAGTCACAATCGGTATTAACAAAATAATTTGGTGCACTTCAACTTAAAACACACAACTGCATTAACTCTTGCCCCCAACAAATTCAATGCCCTGATGCAGGAAATTCTCAGTATATGTTTATAAATGTGATCTTTTTAAGACTGTCACATAGAACCTGAGTGTTCACATAGTAAAAGTTTTATCACAACTGTCTCACCAAAACTGAGGCAACTGTTGCCTTATTTTTTGCTCTGGCTGCAAAATATTGTGTCCTATTCTGCTTAACGAGTGGTGAGACTGGATTCCATATTCTTGAAACAAGATGATACAACTTGACTATCCATCCTTTTATTACCGAGTCTTATCTTTACAGATAATCACCCCCTGATTTTGGGTTTCTCAAGTGACTGCCCTACAGAAAATGATCAGTTTATTTCTGTTCAGTCACTCCGTCATGTCCAATTCTTAGCGATCCCATGGATGGCGGCACACCAGGCTTCTCTGTCCATCACCAGCTCCCAGAACTTATGCAAACTGATGTCCATCAAGTTAGTGATTCCATCCAACCATCTCATTCTCTGTCATTCATTCTCCTCCCGCCTTAAATCTTTCCCAGCATCACGGCCTTTTCCAATGAGTCAGTTCTTCGCATAAGGTGGCTAAAGTATTGGATCTTCAGCATCAGTCGGTATAATGACTATTTGGGACTGATTTCCTCTAGGAATGTCTGGTTGTATTGCCTTGAAGGGCAAAGAACTCTTAAGAGTCTCCTCCAACAAAACTGTTCAAAACCATCAATTCTTCAGCACTCAACTTTCTTTATAGTCCAACTCTCACATTCATACATGACTACTGGAAAAGCCATAGTTTTGACTAGACAGACCTTGGTTGGCAAAGTAATGTCTCTGCTTTTCAATATGCTGTCTAGGTTGGTCATAGCTTTTCTTCCAAGGAGCAAGTGTCTATTAATTTCATGGCTTCAGTCACCATCTCTAGTGATTTCGGGCCTCCCAAAAATATAGTCTGTCACTGTTTCCTTTGTTTCGCCATCTATTTGCCATGAGGTGATGGGACTGGACGCCATGATCTTAGTTTTCTGAATGTTGAGTTTTAAGCCAACATTTTCACTCTCCTCTTTCAATTGCATCTTTAGTTCTTCTTCACTTTCTGCCATAATGGTGGTGTCATCTGCATATCTGAGGTTATTGATATTTTCCCCAGCAATCTTGATTCCAGCTTGAGCATCATCCAGTCTGGCATTTTGCATGATGTACTCTGTATATAAGTTAAATAAGCAGGGTGACAACATACAGCCTTGAGGTACTCCTTTCCTGATTTAGAACCAGTCTGTTGTTCCAACTGTTCTAACTGTTGCTTCCTGACCTACATACAGATTGCTCAGAAGGCAGGACAGAGGGTCTGGTATTTGCATCTCTTTCAGAATTTTCCAGTTTATTGTGATCCACACAGTCAAAGGCTTTGGCATAGTCAATAAAGCAGAGTAGATGTTTTTCTGGAACTCTCTTGCTTTTTCCATGATCCAGCAGACGCTGGCAATTTGATCTCTGGTTCCTCTGCCTTTTCTAAATCGAGCTTGAGTATCTGGAAGTTCACAGTTCACCTACTGTTGAAGCCTGGCTTGGAGAATTTTGAGCATTATTTGCTAGAATGTGAAATGAGTGCAATTGTATGATAGTTAGAACAGTCTTTGATGTTGCCTTTCTTTGGGACTGGAATGAAAACGGACATTTTCCATCCTTCTAGCCACTGCTGAGTTTTCCAAATTTGCTGCCTTATTAAGTGCAGCACTTTCACAGCATCATCTTATAGGATTTGAAATAGCTCAACTGGAATTCCATCACCTCCCCTAGATTTGTTTGTAGTGACGTTTCCTAAGTCCCACTTGACTTCCCATTCCAGGATGTCTCGCTTTAGATGAGTGATCACACCATCGTGATTATCTGGGTCATGAAGATATTTTTAATATAGTCTTTCTGTGTATTCTTGCCATCCCTACTTAATATCTTCTGCTTCTCTTAGGTCCATACCATTTCTGTCTTTTATTGTGCCCATCTTTGCATGAAATGTTCTCTTGGAATCTCTAATTTTTTTAAGAGATCTCTAGTCTTTCCCATTCTATTGTTTTCCTCTATATTTTTGCATTGATCACTAAGGAAGGCTTTCTTANCCATCTATTTGCCATGAGGTGATGGGACTGGACGCCATGATCTTAGTTTTCTGAATGTTGAGTTTTAAGCCAACATTTTCACTCTCCTCTTTCAATTGCATCTTTAGTTCTTCTTCACTTTCTGCCATAATGGTGGTGTCATCTGCATATCTGAGGTTATTGATATTTTCCCCAGCAATCTTGATTCCAGCTTGAGCATCATCCAGTCTGGCATTTTGCATGATGTACTCTGTATATAAGTTAAATAAGCAGGGTGACAACATACAGCCTTGAGGTACTCCTTTCCTGATTTAGAACCAGTCTGTTGTTCCAACTGTTCTAACTGTTGCTTCCTGACCTACATACAGATTGCTCAGAAGGCAGGACAGAGGGTCTGGTATTTGCATCTCTTTCAGAATTTTCCAGTTTATTGTGATCCACACAGTCAAAGGCTTTGGCATAGTCAATAAAGCAGAGTAGATGTTTTTCTGGAACTCTCTTGCTTTTTCCATGATCCAGCAGACGCTGGCAATTTGATCTCTGGTTCCTCTGCCTTTTCTAAATCGAGCTTGAGTATCTGGAAGTTCACAGTTCACCTACTGTTGAAGCCTGGCTTGGAGAATTTTGAGCATTATTTGCTAGAATGTGAAATGAGTGCAATTGTATGATAGTTAGAACAGTCTTTGATGTTGCCTTTCTTTGGGACTGGAATGAAAACGGACATTTTCCATCCTTCTAGCCACTGCTGAGTTTTCCAAATTTGCTGCCTTATTAAGTGCAGCACTTTCACAGCATCATCTTATAGGATTTGAAATAGCTCAACTGGAATTCCATCACCTCCCCTAGATTTGTTTGTAGTGACGTTTCCTAAGTCCCACTTGACTTCCCATTCCAGGATGTCTCGCTTTAGATGAGTGATCACACCATCGTGATTATCTGGGTCATGAAGATATTTTTAATATAGTCTTTCTGTGTATTCTTGCCATCCCTACTTAATATCTTCTGCTTCTCTTAGGTCCATACCATTTCTGTCTTTTATTGTGCCCATCTTTGCATGAAATGTTCTCTTGGAATCTCTAATTTTTTTAAGAGATCTCTAGTCTTTCCCATTCTATTGTTTTCCTCTATATTTTTGCATTGATCACTAAGGAAGGCTTTCTTATCTCTCCTTGCTATTCTTTGGAACTCTACGTTCAAATGAGTGTATCTTTCCTTTTCTCCTTTGCCTTTCACTTCTCTTCTTTTCTCACCTATTTTAAGGCCTCCTCAGATATCCATTTTACCTTTTTGAATTTATTTTTCTTGGGGATGGTATTGATCACTGCCTCCTGAACAATATTATGAACCTCCATCCATAGTTCATCACGCACTCTGTCTGTCAGATCTAATTCCTTGAATCTGTTTGTCACTTCCACTGTATAGTCGTAAGAGATTTGATTTAGGTCATGCCTCTATGGTCTAGTAGTTTTCCCTACTTTCTTCAATTTAAGTCTGAATTTGGCAATAAAGAAGTTCATGGTCTGAGCCACAGTCAGCTCCCAGTCTTGTTTTTGCTGACTGTATAGAGCTTCTCTTTCTTCGGCTGCAAAGAATTATAATCAATCTGATTTCAGTATTGACCATCTGGTGATGTCCATGTGCAGAGTCTTCTCTTGTGTTGTTGGAAGAGGGTATTTGCTATAACCAGTGCATTATTTTGGCAAAATTCTGTTAGCCTTTGCCCTGCTTCATTCTGGACTCCAGGGCTAAATATATCTGTTACTCCAGGTATCTCTTGACTTCCTACTTTTGCATTCTAGCCTCCTATAATGAAAAAAAAACATCTTTTTTTCAGTGTTAGTTCTAGAAGGTCTTATATGTCCTCATAGAACTGTTTATCTCAGCTTCTTCAGCAGAACTGGTTGGGGCATAGACTTGCATTACTGTGATATTGAGTGGTTTTCCTTGGAAATGAACAGAGATCATTCTATCATTTTTGAGATTGGATCCAAGAACTGCATTTCAGCCTCTGTTGTTGACTATGAGGGCTACTCCTTTCTTCTAAGAGATTCTTGCCCACAGTAGTAGGTGTAATGGTCATTTGAGTTAAACTCACCCATTCCAGTCCATTTTAGTTCACTGACTCCTAACACATTGACATTCACTCTTGCCATCTCCTGCTTGACCACTTCCAATTTGCCTTGATTCATGGACCTAACATTCCAGGTTCGTATGCAATATCATTCTTTACAGCATCAGACTTTACTTTCATCTCCAGTCACCTCCACAACTGGCTGTTGTTCTTGCTTTGGCTCTGTCTCTTCATTCTGGCTGGACTTAGTTCTCCACTGTTCTCTAGTACCATTTTGGGCTCCTGCTGACCTGGGGAGTTCATCTTTCAGTTTTTTTTCTTTTTGCCTTTTCATACTGTTCATGAGGTTCCCAAGGCAAGAATACTGAAGCGGTTTGCCACTTCAGAGAAGTGAGAACAAACATGGATACATTTTGAGAACAGAGATGGATACATTTTATTAATCTCACTCAAGCAGTTGTTTGCCTTTGTGTCAGAAGAATAATTGAGACATTGTTGCCAAAATCATCCAGATAATTCAGTGAAACATCTATATATATATATATATATATATATCTTCTTTTCATTTACCATATCATTTTCCTAGATTTCTTACACAAGACCTTTTGGGGAAATGTATAATAGGCAATAAACATAAACATTTTAAAATCATATTTCTTACCTAATGCTATTTTTCTTAAGCAATATTTATTTGCCTTGATTCTCATCTTTGTTTGAATAAGCACACTCAAAGGAGACTTCTAGATTCCTTGTATAAGCATACCCTTGGTAATCAGTTCCAGTGGCTCATATAACATGGCAAAATATATCTGACCATGGCTGAATCACTGTTAGTTTATCCAGCTGAAACACTGGCCTTATGAATAATCAGTATATCATCAATATATGCTCATGTCTAATTGAACAATCAATAGAATATTAAATACCCTAGATAGATTAGCATGATTATTATGAAAGATGTACATTCTTAATTTTTTGCGGGTTCATGCTAAGAATTTCCTCCTAAATTAGACCTTTTTCATGACAGCAATATGGTTTCTTAATCCAAAAATGTCTCTTATGCATACTGGATAATTAGTAATCTCATTATGACTTTGTGTTTGAGTTTTGGGAGGATTGTATGTGCTATCATGGATATTGGAATCTAGATTCCAGTCATAGTTCTGCCATTTTCTGTCTGGGTTTACCATATGAAAGTTTTGTTTAGTTTCAATGCTTTTTATTCTTTCTTTATAATGTGAGACTAGTGGTGCCTAGATCTGAGAGCTACTATGGGAATTAAACAAGAGAAGGTACAGAAAAATATACTTGGGAGATAAGTATTCCATAAACTGTAGTTATAGTTATTATTTTTAATTTGAGGAGATGTCAGTATTAGTTTATTGGTGAATATATATTATTTTGCTTAGAAAATCTGTTCCAGAACACTGTTATTACTATTATTACCTTAAAAAAACAACAGCAAAAAAAATGATTATTTTGCCAACAAAATGGATTATTCATTCCTCTAGCAGAAGAATGAATGGCAATTTAGGACAAGCAACCCATAGCAAAAGCCAGTGGCAAGTCTAATAAGCAAAGAACAGGAATGCTACTTCATAAAGAAAAAAAAAAAATTCAGAGAGGTTGTCTTGAACCAAGGTTCACGTAATAGGAGTTCAGGATGATATGGTGTTTCCCATTGGCTGGGCTGGATACTGAGCAAGGAGAATTCTTTCTATGAGGGTCTATAATTAATGCTTCCTCTTGAGGTCTGTCAGTGACTTGGAATGGTAGTGCCTGAGGGCTTCGCCTTCTGACCTCCTGACTCCATTTTAAGTGAAATTCCCTTTATTCTGTTTTACACATATGTATAGTAAAACATAGTTAACATAAAATTCTACTGAGGAAATTATTTTTTTCATATAATTATATGAGTGAAATTATAAATATTCAGGATATTAATTTATATCACATCTATTAGAATTACAGTATACAATACAATAAAATGGGAATTATGTAAGACAATGAATGTGTTAAAAGTTTATTGTGGTGATCATTTTGCACTATGTAAATGAATCAAATACTCACATCATATACCTCAAACTTACATATGTTATATGTCAATGATATATCTAAAAATGTTGGGGGAAAAATTAGGGAACAATCCTATGTAATGTTTGTCTCTATAGTATTTTCTAGAAATGTTTTTTTAAAAGAAAGACACAGAGGCAGAGATTTGTGTGATGTGTTTACCAGAGTGCTTGGGGCCACCAGAACAAAGAAGGGACCTCCTTTGGAGACTTCATGGGAAGTATAGTCCTTCTGATAACTGATTTTGGACCTCTGGCCTCTAGCAATGAGAATAATTTTTTAATGTTTTAAGCCAAAAAAAAAATAACACTAACATTTCTAAATAGTTAACATTCTGCATTTCTGGAGATGCACTTGTCTCTAGAATGTGAGCATATGACTGACATTTTTACTAATTAGATGCTTCCTTATTGAACTTGGATACAGAAATGAACAACACCTGGTGGCTGGTTTATACACTTGCTTTAAGAAGCACACAGCTTTCTTATCCATTCATCTCCTGATGGACATCTAGGTTGTTTCCATGTCCTGGCTATTATAAACAGTGCTGTGATGAACATTGGGGTACACGTGTCTCTTTCAATTCTGTTTTCCTCGGTGTGTATGCCCAGCAGTGAGATTGCTGGGTCATATGGCAGTTCTATTTCCAGCTTTTTAAGGAATCTCCACACTGTTCTCCATAGTGGCTGTACTAGTTTGCAGTCTCACCAACAGTGTAAAAGAGTTCCCTTTTCTCCACACCCTCTCCATCATTTATTGCTTGTAGACTTTTGGATAGCCGCCATTCTGACTGGTGTGGAATGGTACCTCATTGTGGCCATCAGCAGACAAATGGATAAGAAAGCTGTGGTACATATACACAATGGAGTATTACTCAGCCATTAAAAAGAATACATTTGAATCAGTTCTAATGAGGTGGATGAAACTGGAGCCTATTATACAGAGTGAAGTAAGCCAGAAAGAAAAACACCAATACAGTATACTAACACATATATATGGAATTTAGAAAGATGGTAACAATAACCTTGTATGCGAGATAGCAAAAGAGACACAGATGTATAGAACAGTCTTTTAGACTCTGTGGGAGAGGGCAACAGTGGGATGATTTGGAAGAATGGCATTGAAACATGTATAATATCATATGGGAAACGAGTCACCAGTCCAGGTTTGATGCATGATACAGGAAGCTTGGGGCTGGTGCACTGGGATGACCCAGAGGGATGGTATGGGGAGGGAGGTGGGAGGGGGGTTCAGGATGGGGTACACCCATGGCAGATTCATGTTGATGTATGGCAAAACCAAAACAATATTGTAAAGTAATTAGCCTCCAATTAAAATAAATAAATTTATATTAAAAAAACAAAATCAAACAAACTAAAAAGAACTGGAACAGAAATCTAAGGATTTTCAGGCAAAGACAAACAAGAAAACGTTCTATATGAAATAACAAAACCTTAAAAAAATAAAAATAAAAGTAATTTCCAATAGAAAAAAAAAAAAAAAAAGAAGCAGCAGCAGCAGCACACAGGGTTTTCTGTTATTCAAGGGCAGCTGTGTGACACTTCCAAGGGGCACAAGCCCTGAGAGTCATGTGTGTAGAGCGATGGATGACACAGACATTATTGTCTGGGCTGGAGTAGTCCTACCCTGTGGTTAGTTGTTTTCTAGATTCCATGCATCTGACTGCTTTGTGCCAAGCTGTGAAGTATTCAGGACTGACTCTCAAGCACTCCTGAAAATGCTCTGAGATGTCTAAAATTCTTTAAGAAATCCCCCTCTGCTTAAACAAACTGGAATGGAATCTGTAATACTATTTGCGGATACATACACTTGTTCCTCCTTTCTTGATTAATCTAATTAGGTGGTGACCTTTGACACCCTGCTCTGAAAAATGGGCTTTTAGCACACTTATACTGGAGAAGGCAATTGCACCCCCACTCCAATACTCTTGCCTGGAAAATCTCATGGACAGAGGAGCATGGTGGGCTGCAGTCCATGGGGTTGCACAGAGTTGGACACGACTAAGCGACTTCACTTTCACTTTACACTTTCGTGCATTGGAGAAGGAAATGGCAACCCACTCCAGTGTTCTTGCCTGGAGAATCCCAGGGACAGGGGAGCCTGGTGGGCTGCCGTNAAGCCAGAAAGAAAAACACCAATACAGTATACTAACACATATATATGGAATTTAGAAAGATGGTAACAATAACCTTGTATGCGAGATAGCAAAAGAGACACAGATGTATAGAACAGTCTTTTAGACTCTGTGGGAGAGGGCAACAGTGGGATGATTTGGAAGAATGGCATTGAAACATGTATAATATCATATGGGAAACGAGTCACCAGTCCAGGTTTGATGCATGATACAGGAAGCTTGGGGCTGGTGCACTGGGATGACCCAGAGGGATGGTATGGGGAGGGAGGTGGGAGGGGGGTTCAGGATGGGGTACACCCATGGCAGATTCATGTTGATGTATGGCAAAACCAAAACAATATTGTAAAGTAATTAGCCTCCAATTAAAATAAATAAATTTATATTAAAAAAACAAAATCAAACAAACTAAAAAGAACTGGAACAGAAATCTAAGGATTTTCAGGCAAAGACAAACAAGAAAACGTTCTATATGAAATAACAAAACCTTAAAAAAATAAAAATAAAAGTAATTTCCAATAGAAAAAAAAAAAAAAAAAAGAAGCAGCAGCAGCAGCACACAGGGTTTTCTGTTATTCAAGGGCAGCTGTGTGACACTTCCAAGGGGCACAAGCCCTGAGAGTCATGTGTGTAGAGCGATGGATGACACAGACATTATTGTCTGGGCTGGAGTAGTCCTACCCTGTGGTTAGTTGTTTTCTAGATTCCATGCATCTGACTGCTTTGTGCCAAGCTGTGAAGTATTCAGGACTGACTCTCAAGCACTCCTGAAAATGCTCTGAGATGTCTAAAATTCTTTAAGAAATCCCCCTCTGCTTAAACAAACTGGAATGGAATCTGTAATACTATTTGCGGATACATACACTTGTTCCTCCTTTCTTGATTAATCTAATTAGGTGGTGACCTTTGACACCCTGCTCTGAAAAATGGGCTTTTAGCACACTTATACTGGAGAAGGCAATTGCACCCCCACTCCAATACTCTTGCCTGGAAAATCTCATGGACAGAGGAGCATGGTGGGCTGCAGTCCATGGGGTTGCACAGAGTTGGACACGACTAAGCGACTTCACTTTCACTTTACACTTTCGTGCATTGGAGAAGGAAATGGCAACCCACTCCAGTGTTCTTGCCTGGAGAATCCCAGGGACAGGGGAGCCTGGTGGGCTGCCGTCTATAGGGTCGCACAGAGTCGGACATGACTGAAGCAACTTAGCAGCAGCAGCAGCACACTTATACAATCTTCCAACGTTTTTCCTCTTACAAACTTTTCAGAAAGGCATGGTTCTTTTTCTGTTAGTTTTATATTTGTTAACTGTAGAACATTCACCTTAACTCATTATTCAGGAGTGGTATATACTTATTCAGTTTCTTTCAATATAACCTTTCACTCTACAAATATCTCATTCACTGACAGTCATATCATTTTTTCAGTTGTCAAGACTTAAAACATTATATTCTGCTCTAGCCTTAATGTAAGAACACTGCTATTATTCTCTAAAGATTAAAGATTCTAAAGATTAAAATCCAAACACTCAGCTTTTTAATTTATGATCTGTTGATTATTGGATGTTGTGGAAACAAGTATTGCGAATGGACTTGCAGAAAGAAGAAAATATCTGTATCTCACATGGAAAGAATAGACTTTTGGACTCAGTGGGAGAAAGAGAGGTTGGGATGATTTGGGAGAATAATATTGAAACATGTACATTACCATATTTAAAATAGATGACCAGTGTAAGTTTGATGTGTGGTGCAGGGCACCCAAAGCCAGTGCTATGTGGCAACCTAGAGGGATAGGGTGAGGAGGGAGATGTGTAGGGGTTTCAGGATGGGAGTGACACATGTATACCTATGGCCGATTCATGTTGATGTATGTCAAAAGCAATCATAATATTGTAAAGTAATTATCCCTCAATTAAAACAAATTTTTCAAAAGATATTAAAAGAGGGGAAAATGTTATTTTATGAAATCAAATTTGTAGCATTTAGTAGTATTCCAGGAAAATAAACAATAGATCTTATTTTAGTTTATCATATTACTTGCTCAGAATATTTCTTTTTCTCAATTTGATTCATATTTAAATTGTACCTTTTCAGTAATGTTTTGTTTTTCACAGAGTCTATGTCATCCCTATTTCTTGGATTTAAAAAAATATAATTATTTTCTTTGGAAAGATGCAGAGGAAATGAATACTCTCAAAATTTCGTGTCTCAAATCATTTCTCTGCCTCATCTTGTTAATATTTAGTTACTTTAAAAATGTGTCTACAGATGCATTCCTTAATAATTTTATATCATTTAATCAGTTACTGTGGAGATTCTATACCACGTCAGTTCTTATTCATTTTAAATAATCAGTCTTTCTTGGTTATTATTTTAGTGAGCTTTGTTTTGATCTTTGGCTTTCTCAAAGCCTATTTGTACATATCAACGTATTGTAACTCTTTTCACTCTTCTTCTCACTTGTGTCTTTCAATTTGAAGACCACTGATTATTCCTGCCTCTGATAACCCTTTTCTGAGGCATTTATTTCCCTCTTCCATTATTGCTCTGATAATCTCAAACTCCTTTCACGTGAAAACTGGAACCCCTATATTCATTGGGCCTGTAGCAACTTTTTTTTTTCTATTTACATATATATGTATATTTGAGGAGTGTTAATAGCAGTTAGTAACTGTTAGTAACTTTTTCTTCCAGTTCTTTTTCCTCTAAAAAAAAGTTTTAATACATATAAGCATTCCATTTTATTGGATCACTTTAAAAATATTAACCTGTTTTTGACTAAAAGTTAACTTTTTGAAAAGTTAACTCCTTAATATGTCAAGGCTATTGATTTAGTTTTTAAAATTCTCTTCTTAAAATATATTCTCTCACTAAATTACCTACTTCTTTTTAACAATTTAAATTATTTTTCTTGAAACTTCACTTTAGATAATATTGATTTTCCTTTGAAATCCGTTAATTTCTGGATGACAGTCCTTGTTTATAGATAGCTGAGGTGAATTTTGTTTGCCATTAGGCAGGCATGTTTCCCTAGAAGGATGCTTACCATAGTTTTTTTTTTTTTTTTTTTAATTTTGTTTCTGGAGACTGTTGGTTATAATTACAGGTAGTAAGTTGGATGATAGGGTAGGTAGACAGCACATGGGCAAGTTCTACCTCTGTTATCCAACATATCCAATCCAACCTCAAAAACTGTTCTTTCTTCACAACATCCTTTACCATAAACATGCACTGGATAATTATACTTTAAGTAAGTAAAGTCGCTCAGTCGTGTCCAACTCTTTGGGACCCCATGGACTGTAGCCTACCAGGCTCTTCTGTTCATGGGATTTTCTAGGCAGCAGTTCTGGGGTGGATTGCCATTTCCTTCTCCAGTGGATCTTCCCGACCGAGGGATTGAACTTTGGTCTCCCGCATTGTAGACAGACGCTTTACCCTCTGAGCCACCAGGGAAGTCCATACTTTAAATAGATAGGCATAATTATTTTTCAAAGAACAAAACACACACACACATATGTAATTTAATGTGATGGGGAATATGTAATGTGACAGGGAAGCCTGGCGTGATGCAGTCCATGGGGTCAGAAGGAGTCGGGCACAACTTAGCGACTGAACAATAACATGTAATGTGATAACACGTTTATATTTACTTCCTAAGCATTTTATTTCATACACCACTAACTATCTAGAAATTTCTTTCCTAAAAATCTCCAATAAATTCAAAACAAAGTAAATGGAGCTCACGATTGTTGAAATGTTAATTACACACAGGCAATTTTATACTAACAACCACTTCTTGATATTGATTTATTCATTCATTTACCTTTTCGTTTATTCTACTAAATTAATATTTATTTTCTGTACTTAGTACTGAAATGAGTTGTAAGGGGTTGAGGACTGATATTCCTTTAAGTGAGAGAGATTCTGTGTAAACGTTCTGAAAACACATGGACCGATATAAAATATTACAGATTTTTTAAAAAAGTGGTCCTAATGTGAGTGATATAGTGAGGGTTGTTCCTGATTATCAGAAGACACTGGGAAATATTGCTCCCAGAAGACACTGGGAAATATTGGGATCCTTATAAGCATTTTGTAACATTGATGTCATAATGTTAGACATCTTGTCTGATTTATGTTGTGCTTTGTGTGTACTCAGTCATGTCCAACTCATTGAGAACCCGTAGACTGTAGCCCACCAGGCTCCTTTTACAGGCAAGAATGTTGTATTGGGTTAACATTCCCTTCTCCAGGGGACCTTCCTGACTGAGAGATCGAACCCACCTCACCCTCACCTGTGTCTCTTATGTTGCAGGAAGATTCTTCATCCTTTGAGCCACAGGGGAAGCCCAATAGCAGGTTCTATTTTAAGCTTTGAATAGCTATTAACATTTAGAATTTACAGATAGATAATAGATAAAATAATCTAGTCTGATTATCCTTAACCCTCATACACAGATCACTTTATATGCAAAGCCAGTGCTTCTTCATCATTATGGTTATCTGTTGTAAGAGCCATTTTCTTCATCACTGTCCTATAAGATGTAAAGGTAATTAGTGGGGGAACCTGATATCTTTTATCAAAATTGTTTCTTAGTAAGTTACTTCTTAATTAGAGATTGTTTCATTTAGATGAATGTGTGGCAATTAAGCAACACAAACCAATATTTAGGCTCATATTTCCCTATCAAAAACTATAAAAAATTCAAAGTATACTTCAATAACTCAGTTGTATACAAGTCCACAATATAATTAAGTTACCGTATGTTCTACCACAGAAAGATTTTCTTAAATTGAAGTATAGCTGATATTTGACATTGCATTAGTTTCAAGTATACACCAAAGTGATTCAGTTATTTTCTTCTGATTATATTCCATTATAGGTTATTTCAAGATATTGAATATAGTTTCCTGTGTTGTATTGTAAATTCATGTTGCTTTTCTGTATATAGTACTTTATATATATTAATATCATACTCCTAATTTATTCCTCCCTTCTTCTCTCTCCTCTTTGGTAACCATAAGTTTGTTTTCTATGTCTGAGTCTGTTTCTGTTTTGTCTATAGATTCATTTGTGTTATTTTTTTAGATTCCACATATAAGTAATATCATAGAGTATTTGTCTTTCTCTATCTGACTTATTTCACTAAGCATTATATTCGAAGTCCATCCTTATTGTTGCAGATAATATTTCATTCTTTTTATGGTTGAGTAATATTCAATTTCACACTTTTAAGCCATTTATTTATTGATGGCTACTTGATTATTGCCATTTCTTGGCTATTGTAAATAGTGCTGCACTAAACTTAGGGTGCAAGTATCCTTTTGAATTAGGCTTCTATTTTTTTTCCTCTGGATATATAATCAGGAATGAGATTGCTGGATCATATAGTTGCTCCATTTTGAACTTTTTAAGGAACCTCCAAACTGTTTTCCATACACTCCTGACAACAGTGTTAGACAGTTCTGTTTTCTAAAGACTCTCCCTAGTATTTATTATTTGTAGACTTTTTGATGATAGCCACTCTGAATGGTGTGGAATGGTGCCTCATTATGGTTTAGATATGCATTTCTGTAATAATTAGTGATACTGAGCATCTCTTCTTGTGCTTGTTAGCCATCTGCATGTCCTTTTTGGAAAAATGTCTATTTATGTCTTCTGTCCATTTTTGATTAGTTTGGGTTTTTTTTATTTTGATATTTGATTTAGCTGTTTGTATATTATGGATATTAACCACTTGTCTGTCACATCATTTGCAAATATTTTCTCCTGTGATTTAGTTTTTCAAAAATTATAGATTTTAAGTGTTCTTTATGTAGCTATGTTTTCTTAACCCCTAATCTTTTGAAGTCGGTGGTTGGTACTGATTATCTCATCTATCTTGTAACAAAGATTATATGAGGAAACTTTGTAAATTGTAATGTCTGAATCAAGTTGATAGTGTTTAGAAACTAGTTTTTCCCTCATGTTCAACAGCTAAAGAAGTGATCTCGATATTTTCCAGTTGGTGCCAAACATATAAACAAGGAGTATGTTTTTGACAAAATAAATAAAGCTTTTAAAAAATAGTATGCACCTTTCTATGAAGTTTACCTTATAAGATACCTGGTGTTTTAAAAAACTGTGATATTTATGCTGTTTGAGTAGCATTGTAGTTCATGTGTAAGGTGGGAGAATATAATCGATGATTTAATTCAGAACCTTGGGTTTCAATGAGTAGGATTTCTTGAATAGAGTTAGCAATCTGAAGTTCTATTTCTTTATATTACCTTATTTTGTCTAGCAACTTTTTAATTTATAGTAAAATGAGAAGCCAAGTAAGAATAATAGGGACATTATGTTGAATATAAATAAAGACAAGGTAAATTTTAGAATGAAATAAATATGGATATGGGTGATACTGAAGCAGAGTTCACCATAAAGGTTATGTCATAATATGTTATTCAAACTTATGAGTTTCCTGTTCCTATACAAATAATTTTTACTTTCACATAGATAATTAAAATGGATTCTCTTTTTTGTGTGTGAGTTTCCTTTTAGTTTGATTCCAAATTAGTTCCCTTAGAGGGATGGTTCATTTTCCTGAGACAAAACAGAATTCATTGTCTTTTTCCTCTTTGGAGTAGGCTGAAATTTTTAAACTCCCTTTTAGTTTAGCCACTACTAATTTCACCTATGATAGCTTTAAAATATGCAAAACATTGGAAAAACTCATTAAGAATAAAGAAGTTTGTATTTAGATAAACTAGAATATTGACTGGAGAAGCCAATGGCAACCCACTCCAATACTCTTGCCTGGAAAATCTCATGGATGCAGGAGCCTGGAAGGCTGCAGTTCATGGGATTGCTGAGGTTCGGACATGACTGAGCAGTTTCCCTTTAACTTTTCACTTTCATGCATTGGAGAAGGAAATGGCAACCCACTCCAGTGTTCTTGCCTGGAGAATCCCAGGGACGGGGGAGCCTGGTGGGCTGCTGCCTATGGGGTCACAGAGTCGGACATGACTGAAGTGACTTAGCAGTAGCAGAATATTGACTCTGGAAAATATATACAAATATATATAATCTTTAATTAAGGTGATTTTTATTCACCTTTAATAAATATTATCATGTGAGCTATTAAGTTTGAACATAAATCTTCAAACATTTGTTTTACTCAAATTGTGACTTTTACTTACTAGACTAAATACTAATTTGTTCTGTTAACTTTATAAAATTCCTTTAGATAATACTCTTGGCCTATACTATTGAGGAAATTATCTGTGCTAACTTAATCTGGGGAGGGACACTGGCTGTCAGTAAGGCTAGGATTTTGAGAAGGGACTTCCTGTATCTCCACATTGCTGACATGACTGACAATTTGAAAGTCATCCTGTCAGTTCCAGCTTTCAGTGTGATCAGTGGTGGCTCTCATACTGGAAACAAGTTGGCCACACAGGAGTTTCTGATCCTCTCGTTTGGAACAAACTTCAGGGAAGCCATGCACTTTGGAGCTGAGGTTTACCACTACCTGAAGAATATCATCAAAAAGAAATATGGGAAAGATGCCACCAATGTGGCAGATGAAGGCAAATTTGCTCCTGGGGAATAAAGAAGCCCTAGAATTGCTCAATGGTACCCCACTCCAGTATTCTTGCCTGGCAAATCCCATGGATGGAGGAGCCTGGTAGGCTGCAGTCCATGGGGTCGCTAAGAGTCAGATACAACTGAGCGACTTCCCTTTCACTTTTCACTTTCATGCATTGGAGAAGGAAGTGGCAACCCACTCCAGTGTTCTTGCCTGGAGAATCCCAGGGACGATGGAGCCTGGTGGGCTGCCATCTATGGGGTCGCACAGAGCCGGACACAACTGAAATGACTTAGCAGCAGCAGCAGCAACAATAGAATTGCTGAAGAATGAGATCAGGACAGCTGGTATACCCATGAGGTTTTTCATTGGCATGGACTTGACTGCCTCTCAGTTCTTCAGATCAGGGAAGTATGACCTGGATGTCAAGTCTCCCAGTGATCTCAGCAGGTACACCCACCTGACCAATTGTCAGACCCTTATAAATCCTTCATCAAGAGCTACCCAGTAGTGATTATCGAAGACCTTTTTAACCAAAATAATTGGGAAAATTGGCAGACGTTCACTGCTAGGACAGGAATCCAGGTGGTGGGGAATCATCTCTCATGCAACTACCTCCTGCTCAAAGTGTACCAGATCGGCTCATAGCCAAGTCTCTTTGGGTGTGCAAGCCGGCCCAGTCCAATAGGTGGTGTGTCATGGTATCTCATAACTCTGGGGAAACTGAAGGTGTCTTCATTGCCAGTCTCATGGTAGAGAGCTGCACTGGGCAGATCAAGACTGACATACCTTGCCTATCCTAGTGCTTGGCAACCAGATCCTCATAACTGCTGAAGAACTGGGCAGCAAGGTTACATTTGCTAGCAAGAGCTTCAGTTAAGCCAAATTAGATTAGGGCAGGGGAGCATGTAAGTCTTTCAGTTACTAGTTGGCTCGTTAAAATGTTGTTCTTGATGTTTGCATAGATAGTTCAAAGTCTTCCTTGATACTTGCAGGGGCTTCTGATAGTTAACTCCTTCTATTATTCCTGTATTGTTCTCTCACTGCATCCTTAGAACTGCTTCGGGAGCCAAGTTGACCATCTGAAACCCTGTTGGAAACTTCAATTCTATAATCATGTCATTGACCCAAGTCATTGTTTTTCTCATCTCTCTTCCCACCAACTATTTGGAGTCATGAGTATCTATAGTATAATTTCTGAGGTGTCCACAGGCAATACCATACTTAGTGGTTTTATGTGTAAAATAAAAAGGCCTCAGTGACCAGTAAAAATAAATTAATGTATCAGAAAGAACAATTAATTAATAAAAGTTAACACATGAGGAAAATTTTATATCCCTTTATTTTACTTTTATAACATTATAATATATTCTTTTTGGTGAGCAAAGAAACATTCAAATTAACCAATTTTTACAAAGTACTGAGAAAAGTTTAATTAGCTTTGAGATATAATGATTTGCATGCACCACTGTGAGATCTTAATTTTTGTTCTTTTTATTTTTTCATTGTGAGTCACAACATACAGTAATGTATATCAAACAGTAAGAAGTACAACTTAAGGATTTTCTCACAAATGCATCTGTAATCACAAATAGATAAAGAACAGGACTTTTCCAGCCATCAAGAAGTCGCTTGCATGCCTCTTCCAATCCCCAATCCCTATTTCTTTCCCTAAAATAAACATTATGCTGAACTCTAACACAATGCAATAGTTTTGGCTGCTTTGTACTTTATCTTCCTAGAGTTATATAGCATGTACTCATTTGAATCTGACTTCAGTTACTTGACATAATGTTTGTGTGATCCATCCCCACTTTTGAGTGGTTTTATTTACTTTATTTATTTTCATGGCTATATAATGTTTCATTTATTATATTCCTAAATTTACATATCCCTTGCTTATGGACTTTTAGGTTATTCTGAGTTTAGGCTATTATGAAGAAAGCAGTAAAGTGTTAAAAAAAATCTTGACTGCAAAGCAATGATGGATGTGCATATATTTCTCTTGTGTTAGGATTTAATTAATTAAGTAAGCTCTATTGCTAACTCAGATACAAATCTTAGGATTCCAGGAATGTCAAGAGTAGAGAGGTTCTGTACACTGAGTTGGAACTTGGAAAATATATTCTCCAGGAATCAAAATGAAAAGAGTAAAAGCATAACCCTTAAAGGGATTGCCATCCAGCTTTGAAACACCTCCATTGCTAAAATTAGCTTTATAAAATTAAATTGATCAAAATCTATTACAAAATTATTAGCACAGGCATAGCTGACCAAACAACTCAGAAAACAACAACTACAAAAAAAATGTTCTGCCCTTAGTCTTCCTTGTGCTTAAAGCTCTGTTATAATGAAAGGAATAACCATAGTAGCAGGCTTGGTATATATGCCTGGGCCCAACAAGAACTCCCTCTCATTGAATCTATAACAGACTCTGTGACTGCTGAATGCTCAACAGACTAGCAGTAGAGTCTTAAGTGAAGCCTTTGGTATGGCACCCTCCTTTGAGCAGCTCAGTTAGCCACCCAGGGCTAGATTGATTACACTGGATCCTTTCCATCCTCAAAGGGTAAATAATTTATCCTCATGCTGGATTGATACATATTCTGGGTGACCAAGGAGACTTTAAATTTCCCCTCAGCTTAACAGATTTAGACAAGTTTCTTCTAACGACAGACCCCTGATCTGCCTTTTCTTAGAGCATTTACTTCAGAAAACTTTCTGGACTGTAAATTCTTGTTCTGTTCCTTTGAAATGTATGTAAATCTGCTTCTAACTTCTTGTCAGTTTTATAGCTCAGGAAATGTCTTTCTCAAGGATCTGGGAACCATCTCTTTGAAATGTAAACATCAAAGGAGATAACACCCCAATTTCCTAGTCTCTGAGGGAGGGTGAGAGCCTAACTTCATGAGGCAACACTTAGCAAACACAAATAGCCTAATTAAAGAGAAAAAGATTTGCAAACTCAGGAAAAATTCCGTGTGCTGGACACATACCTTAGATCAACACTACCTACAAAATCTTCCAATACTTTTACACTCACTCATCCTAATACTTGTAATTTTTTCCATCTTTTATATCAGTGGAGATGAATTCAGTCTTTCTCTTTATTGAAACAGTCTTGAAAAAGGTCTTTAGGGGCCTGATTAACTTTCTCTGGTGGAAGTTTTGCTTTGACAAGGGTGTGGCTTTTCCTTGTCTGTCTGCACTGTCTTGGCCAGAGAATCTACTCCTGGGCTAAGAAGTTGATTTATTATAATGGGATTATGAAAATACCTTAGAAAGGCAATCAAAACTATGGAGAAGATGGTGCAATAATTAGCAAAATGTCCATGAAAGTCTTTGACCCTAAAACTCTCAATATTCCCTATAGACGGAATACCTTTGTCTGAGTACCCTCTCACTATTGCTTCTAGTGATACAATTGATCTATTTTTGCTTCATTGAGCAACTTCTGGCTTCCACATTGGAGGTCCTGATTCTGAGGAGAGGGGTATGTTTACACTAGAACATATGAAAGATTTCACTAAACTTAAATTTATTGACTCAATTAAGTTACGTTGGGGCTTCCCTGGTGCCTCAGTGGTAAAGAACCTGGCTGCCAATGCAGGAGATCTGGGTTTGATCCTTGGGTTGAGAAGATACACTGGAAATGGATTGGCAACCCACTCCAGCATTCTTGCCTGGGAAATCCCATGGACAGGGAGCCTGAGATGTATAGTCCATGGGGTCACAAAAGAGGTGGACACAACTTAGTGACTAATGACAGCAACAAGAAGTTTTACACTGAGTCCCTCAGGCCAGTAAAACAAGGAACAGAAATGGAGTTACTCTGCTGGCAGGGATAACTGATCACAGTTTTCATGAGGAGATCAGGTGGCTGCTGTGTGTTGGGACAGGGAGAAAATGTCTGGAGCTAAAGAGATTTCCTATGGTACCTCTTAATGCTTTTATTGAGTTAAAACCTTACATGCCAATTGCAGGAAGTGCAATTTGACAAAGACATGATAATCAAAGGATCAAAACTCTCAGGCATGAAGGTATGATTTATTTCATGGGAAAAGCATTCTTGGCCAGCTGAAGTGCTAACTCAAGTTGAGGGAAATCTAGTATGCTAAGTAGAAGAGGAATATAAAGGGTGTGAGCTGTGGGTAGCCTCAGGACCAACTACAGAGGTAGGGCTCCTGATTCACCATTGTCTTGTTTGTTTGTTTTTTTAATTGTGACCAAACTTTAAGAAGCAGTGACATTAATACAACTTTGTGTTTAATGTAGGGCTTGAGGAAGACCTGACCGATATTGAAGTGAAGACATTTATTGCCATGCTCTTCCCAATACTGCAAGTAGTTCCCTATATCATGGCTAGATTCCAAAGTCTCCAAATGTGAATCTCTGTCTCCTGGGTCAACAGGACATTTTCTAGAAGCACAGAAGGCTGTTCTCTGTGCTCTCCTAGTGCTGGGAATGATCAGGGGATTCAGATCACTCTGGCAGTTGATGGCTAAATATGTAACTCCCTTCCTCTCAAGTGAGACAATTTGAAGTTGCGATCTTATACCACTTTTTAGAATTTCCCTAGAGGATTAAATTCCGTTAGCCCAGCATGATAGCTGATAGAAATGCGCATTTGATGGCTGCTTTTTCTTCCTTATGGTTTTCTCACATTTCCACCAGTGACATTTGTACTCCAAAATAATTATTTGCAAGCAAGTTTTTTAAATCTGACTATCTGCTTCTAGGAGAGGAACAAAATCATACATACACAATATGATTTCTGACCATTATGTAAGAAGGGGTTAATTTCTAAATCCCCATGTTAAACACAATGGTAGTCACTGGTATAATTTTCTTTAAATCCTGATAGAATGATATTTCTAGATCAAATTGAATTTTCTTACCTATTTTAATTCATCATTATAACTGTTGCTATGTTAAAAAATGATACAAAGCCAATACATACTCCATATTAAAACTATTAATATCATAATTTTGATTGACAAACTGAATAAAATATGTGTGTATCTCTGCACGTACATTCCATTACTTTTACTATCCAGATAAAAAAGCATTTCCCAATAAAAAATAAATTCACAACTACATTATGTCTTGGGAAGTTTTAGATATTGACAAGCCCTGGTGGCTCAGTGGTGAAGAATCCACCTGCCAATGCAGGAGAGTTGGATTTGATCCCTGGGTCAAGAAGATCCCATGGAGTAGGAAATGACAACCCACTCCAGTGTTCTTGCCTGGGAAATCCCATGGACAGAGGAACCTGAGTGTCTAAAGTCCATAGGGTCACAAAAGACTTGGACATGACTGAGCAAATAAACAACTACAACAATGCCATTACTGGATATATATTTAACACAGTGAACTAGCTTTTCATCACTCTTACACTAAAAGTTCCCCAAATTAAATATTTCTAAATGTCTAATAGTGGGGATATGCCTGTTAATATAATGATGTAATGAATATTTATTATAGGTCTAAATAATTATACTATCCATGAAATGCTATCCTAGAAAAAGAAAACATTATTCATTTTATAGAAACAGACATATTAAGTATTAGGAATCTAGATTTCTTAAATATTAGTATAATCTCCGACAAGTCCAAGAGACAAATGGATAACTCTGTCTTGGCCCATAGGTACTTTTTTCCCCATGACCTTTAGAGACCTATTTGATTGTTAGCATAACATTTTCTCACCTCGTAGGACTCTGTGTGCTGCAATAGCCTCATTTACATTTGGTTTACTCACTCAGCAGTACTGCAGAACTTGTTTCAAAGAAGGAAACAAGCTATATATGGATAGGAAAATTAATCAATAGCTTACGATTTACATTTTTTTAATGTCTTAATTTTCATTCCTGTCGGCATTTATCTGGAACTTAACTCTATTCCTTTATTAATTGTTTATGTAAGCCTATGTTTCCCCTCTTATTTTTATTCTTTTTTTTTTTTTTTCTAAATAGTGGTAAAGGCTGTAATCTCTTTTATCTTGTTTGTGCTGTGCTATGCTCAGTCGCTTCAGTCCTGTCTGACTCTCTGATTCCATGGACTGTAGCCCGCCAGACTGCTCTGTCCATGGCATTCTCAAGCAGGAACACTGGAATGGGTTGCCATGCCCCCCTCCAGGGGATCTTCCTGACCCAGAGATGAAACCCACTTCTGCGTCTTCTGCACTACAGGCTGATTCTTTACTGCTGAGCCACCAAGGAAGCCCTTTCCTTTTATCTTGTTCCTTTGTTTTAAAGTCTTTTTTTTTTTACATCATAAAAAAATGTACCCAGCCTAACTATCTACCTATAAACAGCTTAATTCATGTGAATTATTTTTGCTAACATTTTAGAATGGCAGTATGTCAGACAGGTTCATTAAGTCCCCAGAGTACGGTGTAGTTGAATACTGATTATACTTGGGAAAGATCATGCAGTTTGTTTACTTGGGTCTGCATACAGTTGAGGGTGTTGTGGAAAGTTAGAGCACTGATGTTCAAATCATTTTGAATAGCTTCAGACTGCCTCCTGGCAGTCATTTTCTGTTTTGTCCTTCACAGAAGTTTTAATTAGGTGGATCAAAGTTGGTTCTCAAATCATAAACAAGGAAAAAATGAAAAAGTCAGCATGAATTTTTACACAAGCAAGGGCAGAATGATTCAGATTAGAAAGGAAAAAAATAACTAAAAGAGGCAGTTTAGGTTTAAAATAATTTTAATGTAATTGAATTAAGATATGCAAATATACTTTGAAAACTGTCTGATGAAAGTGCATCTAAAAGCAGATCCTGAATCACAGCAGCGTCGTTAGTACAATAGAAAAGCCAATGAGAAAAATAATTATAACTGTAAATCTATAGTTTATAATGAGCCTAAAGAAGTATTTCTTTCATGTAAACAAGGCTGACGTGCTTTTTAAGCTAGTGGGCAATGTCTTAGAGAAAGCTCATTAAGCTGTTTCATTTTTTTCTATGTCTCTGCCTCAGTTGGATGACAATTTAATTAAGAATATGATGATTTATGAAATCAATAGATACGTATTACAAGTAAATTTGTGTCTTGTAAAGTATAATTTGTATAACCAATTGGATAGATGGTGATAAATACACAGAGAATATTTAATAACCATGTCTACCTATGGAAAATTCAAGTAAAGATTATATTTTGTGTGCTAAAAAACAGGCAAGTATTTGGGTGGCAAGACTGTTACTATTCTACCTACTACAAGTGTTATATGGAACCCTCAACTTTCTGTCAATTTCTTTTGCAAAGTTGTTGCTATATGAAAGGAATTCTGATGATCAAATATTTTTATAAATATTTGCAGAGGAATTTACAGTGATTTTGAATACCACAAAGGAAAAACTAATATAACATGTTTTAACAGTGTGTTGATTTCTAATACAACTCAGCATCCTAATCTTATATTGTTTTGGCCTTGTATTGGGAGGTTGCCTAAAGGATGATGGCAAATAATCTTTTCAGGCAAATTAAATTGTCATCAGAAGATCTAGTCTGCATATTTCCTTTTGAACACTTCAGTTTTCATGAGTAAAACATGAAGGTGCAATGTATAAATAATAAAACTAGAGACATGAAAACCTCAAGCCTTTCTACTTGCCTAGTGGTAGAAAATGTAAATCACTGCGGAAAATTTATTGTCAAATGTGTAAAATTCCAGGAAAACAACTAAAGGAACTTCTGGGGAGAAAAAAATTATTTGTTTAATTATCATGATCTAAAATGTCAAACATTTGACGTTTCCCTTATCTTTAGTCTACCAATACATCTTTATAATTTATTAATGAGCTCTAATTGATTCAAGACTGAATCATGATGCCACCTTTTTCTTTTTGCAGTTTGTTTATTTTCTTTTACCTCACTTGAAATAATAGAGAAATAATGAAATTAAGCCTGGAGATGTATTTTTTGCACCAAAAACATAATCAGTGCATTTAGATGAAGTAGACTTATTTTCCTGATTTCAAAATTAAGATTATTTCACAAGTGGACCTAGTCATTACCACCTTAAAAACAATTGGAGCTTAGGCAGGAGAATGAATCACTAAAAAAATTATTTGGTCATTCTTTTAAAAATATTTCTGAAAAATATGACCCAGAGAAATATACTTGGAAAATAATATATATGTATGTTCTTATGTTTTCCTTTTAAAACAAGAATGCAATAAATAAAAAGACTACATCTTACCCAACTAATAAAGGAAAGGGGATTACAAGGATTAAGAAGGGAAAAAAGAAGCACATGGAATATTATCCAGTATAAACCATATTAGGCCACAAAATAAACCTTAATAAATTTAAGAAGATTAAGATCACAGCATAATGGAGCTAGAAGATAACATCAGAAGGAAAACTGGGAAATTCACATATACATGGAAGGTAAACAACACATTCTTAAGCAACCAGTGAGTCAAAGAAGAAAGCACCAGGGAAACTAGAAAATATATTGAAATATATGAAAATGAAAAGACAACATACAAAATTTATGGAATGCAGTGAAAACTATGTTAAGAGGGCAATTTATACTTATAAATATTTACATTAGGAGAGAAGAAAGATACCAGCAACTTAAAGTTTATACTTAAAGAAGTACAGAAAGAATAAGCCTAGTCAAATCTATCAAAGGAAGGAAATAACAAAGATTATATCAGAGGTGACTAAGGAAGAGAACAGAAAAACAATAAAGAAAGATCAATAAAACCAAGACAGTTTCCTTTGAGAAGGCCAACAAAATTGGCAAACTTTTACTAAGACTGGCTAAGAAAAATAGGGAAAAGACAAAAATAACTAAGCTCAGAAATAAAAGTGTAAATAGTATTGCTGATTTTACAGAAATATAGAGAATTGTAAGAGAGTACTGTGAATAGTTATGCTGGCAAATCGAATAACAGATGAAATGACCAAATTCGAGAGGGAAACTAACTACCAGAGCTATATCATGAAAGAAATAGCAATACAGTCATGATGAAATAGAAAATCTGAATAGACCTATGACTAGTCAAGGAGATTGAAACAATAAAAACTTTTCAACAAAGAAAAGTCCAGGGCCAGATGACTTAACTGGTAAATTCTGCCAAACATTTAAAGAATAATTAACACCAATTCTTTACTTATTCTGAAAAAAACTGAAGAGGAGGAATCATTCTTTCATTGTATGAGGCAAGTTTCACCCTGAAACCAAAGTCAGACAAAGACACTATAAGAAAAGAAAACTAAAAATCAATATATATGATGAATATTGATGAGACAGCTCTCACCAAAATACTAACAAACCAAATTCAACAGTATATTAAAAACATTATACACCATGACCATGTGGGCTTTGTCCTAAGAATGAAAGGATGGTTCAATATAGGAATCAATCAGTGCAATACATCTCATTACCAGAAAGAAAGGGAAAACAAACACATGGCCATCTCAACTGATGGATAGTAAGCACTTGACAAAATTCAATATCCTTTCTGAGTATAAAAGGAACACTCAACAAAATAAGGATAGAAAGAACTATTAATGCCTCAACAGAATAAAGACCATATATGACAAATCCTCAGCCACCATCACGTGTGTGTGCATGTTCAGTTGCTCAGTCATGTCAAACTCTTTGAGACTCCATGGACTGTAGCCCACAAGGCTCCTCTCTCCATGGAATTATCCAGGAAGGATACTGGAGAGTGGTGCAATTTCCTACTTCAGGAGATCTTCCCGACCCAGTGGTCAAACCCATGTCTCTTGTGTCTCCTGCATTGTCAGACAAATTCTTTACCATTACACCACCTGGGAAGCCCCACAGCTACCATCATACCTGACAGTAGATATTGAAAGCTTTCCCTCTAAGATGAGGAACAAGAAAGGGACGCCTGATTTTATCACTTCTATTCAACACAGTACTGGACATCCTATCCAGGGCAAATAGTTAACAAAGAAAAGTGAAAATCATCTAAGTGAAATTAATAAATAAAATTTGTCTCTTCACAGATGACACAAACATTTATGTAGAAAACCCTAAAGATTACACAACCATTCGAACTAATAAAAAAAAAAATAACATGACTTCTGTAGAAAACCAAGGGATTCACAGATAACCAATAATTAATATGTCACCTGCACTAATCACTGGCAAATAGATAGTTTACATTTATCTGCTGTAAAGTCTTTTGAAGTATACCAACATCCTTCCCTCCTCCAAGCTAACTTGCCTTCAAGTAAAATGAACTCAAATATTTCTATTAAAAATTTCATGTGTAAAATAATCATATTTCCCCCTCAGAGTCTTTCCTCTGTTTCCTGTTTCTATGTGGTGTTTTCTATGGAAAGAGAACTAAGATCATTTCTACAAAATTTTAATGAGAATTATTTTGGGAGAGGTAAACTATTGTCTTACTGAACAAAGGTGATTTAAAACTAATAAGTCAGTATTCTAAATAGAATGATAGGAGTGTACATGGACAAAATAAAGAAAATTATTTCTCTTATCAGATTTTGAACATAACTATTACATCACATTCTCGTTTAAATTATACAAATGCCAATGAAAAATGCTCAGAGTTATAAACTTTTAGCCAATTTTTATCTTTTTCATCCTTTTATTTCCATTTTATTTGTGACTTTAAAAATAAACTCAATAGAAAGCTTACACAGTCTTGTGTTGGAAGAAAATTATTTAAAAGATACACAATTAACTTTGTATATTAATTTAATACAATTTTTCTGAAACTCCAAATGGATCTTTATTAACCCCAAGCAAATATTCTGAAACCCATTTGGAACAACAAACAAGTGAAAATTATCAAACAATTTAAGCAGTAGAATAATGAGAGAGCTGGCAAAATGTTATTCACCAAATAATTGTAAAGCTTTAATAATTATGACATGCTACATGTACAGAATAGCTAGATCAATGAAAACACTGTTAGCAATTATATGCAACAAAGAAAAGATGTTTTGTTATCATTAATAATTTTTAGAATGAATTTGTTGAGAGAAATTGATGATTTACTTTTTCTAGTATTGGTCCTATGTGTATTTTTTGACAGATAAAAAAGGTTTGCCCAAAAAGTCTCCTCAGCCAGATGAATGACATTCTGAAATTGTACATTGAGATTGAAGAGCAGAGGATGGTGGGGAAAATATCCAAGAAAAATGCAAGCATCTACATTGAAGGGAAACATTTAACTATGTGAGAACTAAATAAATAGAATGTTTAATGAGACTACATGAGAAAAATCTCCTCGAGAAAAGAGGCTGCATTATGAGGAGTCAAAGGTATATTTACACCAAAAGTATTTAAAATTCATCATTAATAAAAATGATTTTCAAACAATTGCAGAAAATTAAGTATTCTTCAGGTTATTTAAGAAATAAAGTAAATTTGGAAGAAACAAAATTCAAATTTTTTATGTTACATCATCCTAAAAATAAACTCCAGAGGATTTGAAGACTTGAATGTAAAACCTAGAGATATAAAACTAGAAGAAAAAAGAAGTGAATACTTGAGGATTATTTAAAAATAACTTTTGTAAGTATCAACAAAAGAAAATTTAAGCTGGGGATAGTGGTATTTGATATACCTGAAGAACTACAAATTTTAAATTATGATATTGAAAAATGTTTAAATATTAAAATTAAAGACAAATAAATTGAGAAACATAGTTCATATTATGTAACTCATAATATTAAATAAATAACAATATACAAAATGATGAGCAAAATCATTTATCTCAATATAACTTTGGCCAGAGAAAGAACAAGCATTTCATTAAAAAAAAAAAAAAAGTACAAAGATGTATAGATCAGTAGAACAGAATTGAATTTATGGAAATAAACCCATATACATATGTTCAATTAATTTTTAAGCAATGAACCAAGAATATACAATGAGGAATCAATTGTCTTTTCAATAAATAGTGTTGGAAAAACTGGACAGTCACATGAAAAAGAATAAACCTAAAGCACTATCTTATACCAGATTCAAAAATTAACTCACTGTGTACCAAAGGCTCATTAAAGACTTTAATGGGCTTCTCAAGTGACTCAGTGGTAAGGAATCCACCTACTAAGCAGGAGACTTGGGATTGATCCCTGGGTTGGGAAGATCCCTTGGAGAAGAAAATGGCAACCCACTGCAGTATTCTTGCCTGGGAAATCCCATAGCCAGAAGAGCCTGGCAAGCTACAGTGTGTGGGACTGCAAATAGTCAGATGTGACTCAGTGACTAAGCACCAACAAAACAACAAAGACCTTGATATAAAACCTTAAGCAATAAAACTCCCAGAAGATAACATAGGCAGCAAAATTGATGATGATTTTTTTTTCATCTGCTACCTAAAACAAAGGCAACAAAAGCAAAATTAGGGATTAGTAGATGTGAACTGTCATATTTAGAATGGGTAACCAATGGGTTTCTACTGTATAGCACAGGGAATTATATTAAATATCTTGATAAACCATAATGGAAAAGAATCCAAAAAAGTGTGTATATATAACAATCATTTTGCTATACAGGAGAAATTAGCACAACATTGTAAATCAACTATACTTCAATAAAATGACTTTTTTTTAAAGAAAAAATAAACAAGTGGGACCATATCAAACTAGAAAGATTTATCACAACAAAGGAAATCATCAATAAAATGAAAAAGTAACCTACTAGCTGAATGGGGAAAACTATTTGCAAATCATATGTCTGATAAGGATTTACTGTCAAAAAAAAAAAAACAAAAATAAAAGAACCCATATAATCCATTACAAACAATTAAAAAAATAGGAAGAGAACCTGAATAGAAATTTTTCCAAAGAAGACACACAGAAGGCCAACATGTATGTGAAATGATACTCAAAATGAGGGAAAGCAAATGAAAATTCCTGTAGTATATCACCTTACACCTTTTTGAATTTCTATTATTAAAAATGTAAGAAATAACAAGTGTTGGAGAGGATGCTGAGAACAAGGAACACTGGACAGTCTTAGGTGAAATGCAAATTGGTACAGCCACTACAGAAAGCAGTATCTCAGATTTAAAAAGTTTAAAAATACAGCTACCATATGATCCAGCGATTCTACTTCTGGGAATTTAACCAAAGAACATGAAAAATACCAATTTGAAAAGAAATGTGCATTCCCCCATGTTCATTGCAACTTAATGCATCTATAACTGAAAGAAAACTTCCATTTGGAGTCCTCCTGGATTCTTCCCTTTGTGTCTGTCCATGGCTAATTTTAATGTGTCTTTGCCCTGAATGAATGTAAATATGTTTATGGTTTTCCATGAGTTGAATTGTGTAAGACTAATTAGCAAATAACTAATTTGTAGAACTGAGGTTTGTGGAAACTCCAAAACTTGAAGTTGTTATCAGAAATTAGAACGATCTTATATGCACTTTTTTTAAACTTTGTAGTTGAACCCTTACTTACAGCTGGTGCTAGCACTCTTAGGCACTGTCTAGAGGACTGTTAACTTCAGTTTTGTTAACTCCAAGGTATGGCCTTATTGTAATTCAGTCTTGGGTCTCACAAACAGGGAGAAGCCTGGAGTTAAAAAACTGAAGTACAGAAAGGGTTAGGAAGAAGAATTTCAGTTTTCATACTTAAGATGTTCAAGACACTGAATGATGATCACTGGACTGGATGGTGGTGACTATAAAGCAGAGTGGTATGAGAGGCATCAATGCACACCTTTGCTACATCCTAGCTATGCTCCGTTTAATAAGTTGAATTTTTCTTGCCTCTTGTTTAAAGAAAACTCATGAAAAACCTATGTGCCTCAGAGCACCAAATTCTTTTTACCTCTAGGCATTTGTTTGAAATTCTGTTTTCACTCACTCTCTCAGTACCTTTCAGCGTCACCACTGACAATGATCTTCCCTGATTACTGTATGAAAGACACCTTACGGTCTCTCCCCATTCCTTTATCTCATGGCTGTTACTTCTTCTGCCATAGCCAGCAGTATGATATGTATTTATCAGTTTATTTTCTGCCTTTCTTTCTAGAAAATAAGCTCCATACTGAAAGCATTGTCCAGCACATAGAAGGAAAAAAATAATTTCTTCTGTGAATCAATAAGCATAATACTGTGTGTGTTAGTTGTTCAGTCATGTCCAACTCTTCTCAACTGTGTGGAGGTCACCCACCAGGTTTCTCTGTCCATGGGATTCTCCAGGCAAGAATCCTGAAGTGGATTGTCAGTTCCTTCTTCAGGGAATCTTCCTGACCCAGGGATCAAACCTTGGTTTCCCACATTGCAGGCAGACTTTTTACCATCTGAGCCACCAGGGAAACGTACTGTACTCAGCAAACTTTACAAATCAGTTAAATAAGGGTTTTGAAACATGCTTATATGTAATTGTATCTGAGGAGCAATATGGACATAACAAATACTCAATATTATTCTTGACACATCTTAGATCTTTGGAAAATATTTCCAGATTATTATTTATGTTGAAGCTAAACTACCCATAATTCTTTAAATCTCAGAGAAAACCCAGTTTTTTCCAGGTAGTAAGATCCCTTGGGCTTTCCAATCTGTATGACAGATAGCAACCAAAATCAGAACAAACAAAAATGCCAAAACTAAGGAAATACTGATGGCCTTTCCTTTGTTGTAAATTCAGTGCTCCTTTGAGGTTTTTCAGGAAGCATATGAGGAGGAAATGCAACCCACTCCAGTATTCTTGCCTGGAGAGTCCCATGGACAGAGTCCCTGGCAGGGATCGCAGAAGTCAGACAAGACTGAAGCTGTCTTCATGTGCACACATTGTAATAGTATTGCATACAGGGATAGATAATGAGTGAAAAATAGTTTATAAATACTGTGTAGGGTCCCCAAATTTATGATTTTTGTATAAACTTAAGAATCTATAAAGATCTTCTTGACGTTGTATGTTCATTTACTTTTATTTAATAATTATTTTCAAAGACTACCTATGATAATCAGCTTTTATTGCCATTATTTAGAAAGAGCTATTTCTTTTTTAAATTTTATTTTCTGGAACAGCTTTACTTTTAGAGCAAAATTAGGAAGAAAATACAGAGATCTCTTAAATATCCCTGACTCACACACCCACAGGCATAGCCTCCCCCATTATCAACATCAATCATCAGAAAGGTGCATTTTGTTTTTTAACTAAGGATAAACCTAAGGTGACACATCATAATTACCCAAAGTTCATAGCGTACCTTAGGGGTCACTCTTGGTGTTATGCATTCTATGGTTTGGAAAATGTATGATGGCATATATCAATCATTGTAATATCTTTTAGAATATTTTCATTGCCCTAAGGATCATTTGTGCTCCACCTATTTATCCCCATTCCTCCAATACAATGGCCACCTGATGAGGAGAGCTGACTCATCTGAAAAGACCCTGATGTTTGGAAAGATTAAAGGCAGGAGAAGGGGACAACAGAGGATGAGATGGTTGGATGGCATCACTGATTCAATGGACATGAGTTTGAGTAAATTCCGGAGTCAGTGATGGACAAGGAGGTGTGGTGTGCTGCAGGCCATTGGTGTCGCAGAGTCAGACACGACTGAGCGACTGAACTGAACTGAACTAATTCACTTCAGTCATGTCTGGCTCTTTGCAACCCTGTGACCTGTTAGTCCCCCAGCCTCCTCTATCCATGGGATTCTCCAGGCAAGAATATTGGAATGGGTTGCCGTGGCATCCTCCAGGGGATGCCTTCCTGACTTAGGGATGGAACCTGCATCTCTTGTGTTTCCAGCATTGGCAGGCGAGTTCTTAACCACTAGCACCAGCTGGGTAGCCCCCATTTCTTTTTAATGCTCAATAATATTCCATTGTCTGGATATAGTTACTCATTCCCTTGTTGAAGGATAATCTGATTGTTTTTAAGTTTTGGTAATTATGAATAAAGCTGCTATAAATGTCTATGTGTAGGCTTTTGTGTGGACATACACTTATGGCAACCCACTCCAGTGTTCTTGCCTGGAAAATCCCAGGGACAGGGGAGCCTGGTGGGCTGCCATCTATGGGGTCACACAGAGTCAGACACGACTGAAGTGACTTAGCAGCAGCAGCAACAGCAGTGACTTGCATCTCCTTTGGGTAAATATCAAGGAGTGTGCTTCCAAGATTGTACGGTAAGAGTCCATTTAGTTTTGTAAGAAACTGAGAAACTATCTTCCATTGTGGCCGTACCATAGTGCATTCCCACCAACAGTGTACCATACATGGTGTTGATTCACATCTCACCAGTAGCTGGTGTTGCCAGTGTTTTGGAAATGTCTGTTCTAGTAGGTATAAAGTGGTATTTCATTGTTATTTTGATTTGCATTTTCCTAATGATATATAAGGCAGAGCAACTATTCATATACTCACTTGCCATCTGTAGATCTTCTTTGATGAGGTGTCCATTAAAATTTTTGATTCCTTTTAAAATTAAGTGCTTTTTTAAGGTTTTTAAGGTTTTTTTTTTTTTTAAGTGTTTTTGTACATTTTGGGTAATAGTCCTTTATCAGATATGTCTTTTGCAAATACTTCCCCTCAGTCTGGTGCTTGTCTTATTTTCTTAATATTATCTTTCACACAGCAGAAGTTTCTGATTTTAGTGAAGTCCATTTCATCAATTATTTCCTTCATGGATCTTATTTTTGATGTTGCATCTAAAATCATCACTATACCTAAGGCTAAGTTGGTGTCTTCTAGGGGGTGTAGATGTTTGCTTTTATGTAAGTTTATGATCCATTTTGAATTAATTTTTGTTAAGGGTGTTTGTTAGTTAGATCTATGTCCAGAGGTCATTTGTTTTCTTTGCATTTGTGTGTCTATTTCAGAGTCATTTGTTGAAGACTCTGTCAATGCTACATTTTATTGCCTTTGTTATTTTTGTCAAAACCAGTTGATTATATTTATGTGAGTCTATTTCTGGACTCCCTATTTTATTCTATTGTTCTGTTGGTCTATTTCTTTGCCTATTCTATACCACCTTAATTGCTTTATCTTTATAATACGTCTTGAAGTTGAGCAGCATCAGTCCTCCAACTTCATTCTTCTCCTTTAATGTTATGTAGAATATTCTGGGTCTTATGCTTTTCCTATAAACTTTATAATAGTATGTTAATATCCATAAAGTAAAGGTTTTATTTTTTACATATGAAAGGGTCCAGTATTACATTTTTCAGTGTCCTGTCCCTATGGTAGGTCAGTCAGTATTGTTAAAGTAATTTAACAATAATAATAATAAAGTAATTTATTATTCTTTGAATTTCTATGAGACACATTTTAGTTATTTTCAGTTCATATAAGAGAATTGTAGTCTCAAGGCTGTATGTGCTTTATTAAAATATTATTTGTCATATGAATCTAAATTTTTATAGTTTGCCTTTTGGAAGAAATAAACAATGAATCTCATTTATTTATTTTTGTAGTTTTGAAAGTACCAGGACATCTGTGGTCTTTTATTGTTAGCTTAACTCTTATTAAATGTGAGGAAATCAGTGAGCTACACCAAAAAAAAAAAAAACTGTATAGATTTGCAACACAGAGTCATTGACTAGAATGTATAAAGCCCTACACCCAAGGCTCCACAAGGCTGGGATAAGAGAAGTTGAACCAGCTATAAATAAATGTGGTAAGAGAAGAACTATTATAAAAGCTTTGTGCTAACTTGCCATTTCTTTTACAATATATTATTGTCTCTTCATTGGTGAGTTTTTCCGGTCTGCATCAAAACTTCCTGCTGAAGGAAGGAAGTATGATACAGTAAGAGCTATATTTGAGTGTCCACATCAAGGAGACTAATTTACTTCCTTTTTTAAGTGCCTTGGCAGCTTATGTATTTATTAATCATACCAATAATCACTTACCATCAATGACCTTTCTATATATCAATAATCAGTGATGTCTCTATATACACCTATATCTCTATCTATGTATATCTCTGCATCTCTATTTTTTTCTCAATATATATACCACGTGTGTGTGCAAGAGAGATGTTAGTATAAGGAACTGGCTTATGTAATTATGGAGGTTCCAATTCAAGACTTGGTAAGTTTGAGACCCAAGAGCTGTTGCTACAGTTTAAGGCAAAAAACAGGGAAAAAATAAAACAAAAATCTGGCATCATAGCTCAAAGCAGTCAGGTATGAGGAGTTTTCTATCACCCATTGAAGCATCAGTCTGCTATTCTATTCAGTCCTTCAACTGATTGGATAAGGCCCACCCATATTTGGGAAATCAATGTACTTTACTTAATTTACCTATTTAAAGATTAGTCTCATCTAAAACACCCTCACTGAATAATGTTTAGCCAGGTATCTGGGCATCCTGTAACATTAAGTATCAGCAAAATGATTGATATTTTATGGATAATTTTTGTACTGTTCACATGGATTATAATGCTTAGACATCTCTTCTCTGGATAAAACATGCCCCTTCCCTTTCATCATATGCTGGATGGTAGTCCTTACCTCTTACACTTGGACCCCTACAAATGATTAGCCAAAGAGATCTTTTTGAAAGATTAGTTAGTCTGGGTTTTGTGGCTGTCATTTAAAAAGAATTTTTATAATGTTTTGAAAATAAATGATTTGTTTTTGCTTCTGGATAAGAGCTACACATCTTTGGAAAACTTGGCACTCCTTAGTTCACTTGATATTTCTAGGATCTTCATATTGCATGTAGGCATATTTTTTACTCATTTACATCACAATATTCATTTTTATAAATTTGCTTTTTCTTTTGCACAAACAAGAAATGTGCCTTTCAATCCATATTATGTATCTTCTACTGTTATGAAAGTAATTGTGACGATGAAGAAAGACAGATAAGCTAGACAGCTATTAAAAAAAAAATAAGTGACAGCCTTTTGTTCTAGAATGAGATTTGCATTTATGAGATATTTTCTGATGCGTCTATCAGAGCAAGTTAGCAGTGCAGTGTTCAATTTTTCAGAATGTGCCTGTATTTCTCATTTCTGATGATCTTCTGACATGGCCTTCACATGATTTAAAAGTAAAGGCTCAACCTCTTCATCACCCTAGTGGCTGGTATTTACAAAAATAGGGAAACATGGGGAAAATGAAAGTGAAAATTGAACATATGTGCAGTGAATTTAGGAAGAGGAAGATAAATTAAGGTGTAATTGTCTTCAGTCAGAGCTTAAACATTGATTGGAAAACACGTAAAAATGTAGCAGTAATTCATCAGTAATTGTTTGAATCTTTCAGATTACTCACTTCCATATTCACCAGATATTTAAGATTCAGCTGCCTGTTGGGTATATTGATTGAGCAAGGTTTAACACCATTGCCTTTTACTTCATTAGTGAAATAAATATTTTTCTAATATTTTCTCTTATGGAAGAGTGGCAAGTTGGAAAACTGTACATATATATTTTTTCCTCTTCTTGGAAAATTATTGCCAATCAAGATAGAAGAAAATAAAAGCAGAGTAATTTTCTGTTGTCATTTGATTTACTTTTCCTCCCAGTTTAGCCTTTCAATTTTTGGTAAATTTATTACTGAGAATACATTTTCCTTGCAATCTGTTTCCAAGGGATAGCAGTTCAAAAATGCCATAGGAGTAGTTTGTAAACTCTGCCCATAATTTAGGGATACTGCTTTTTTGGGCTGCATGTCTTGGACCATCCACAGTTTGAGTGACTTCATTAGCTCTCATTTTAAAGAAAATTTCATAACTCAAAAGATTACTATGCACTCATGATACAATATGGTTTCCATTGGCACATTTTCTGCTTCCATGATGGAAGAAGTTAATGGCTTCGTTCAAATTATCTTCTTAAAGAATGAAATCCATACCTCTTACTTTCTAATCTATGCTTATTTGTTTTACTACATAAAAGTTTTTTAAGTATTTATGAAGGAACCAGTTATATAATAAAGCAGAATGAGCATAAAGTCATGAATTAGATAGAGAAAATCTAGGCCACATCCTGGCTTAACCTAATTCTTTCTAAGGACATATTTTATCCTTAATAATCAATAGCCACAGATGATCCACTCATTAAATACCATTCGGTTAACTGGCAGTTGCGTTCCATTGTCTAAAACGATGTTCAACACAATCAAACCATTCCAAATATGTGCATATTGAATGTGCACATAATTATCTTTGCAAATAAATAGAAGTACATAGATACTATTAGTGTCTTGACCTTCTAAATTATATATGTATCAGGGCTTGAAAAGATTCAATTTTATTAAAAATTCCTTCATGTATCTGCTCTTATATAAAGCAATTTATTGACATGTGATTACCATCATCTCTTGCCTTCATCATTATATAGTCCAATTCATAAAAACAGTAAAATTAAGGTGGCTGAAAATTATTATAACATGCTTTATATCATCCTGTTTTACCTGTGTATAATGGTAGAAGAGGAACAATGTCACATAAAACTGATTCCTTAATATATGAATATCTCAATCTCACCATGAGCTATAGTTTCCAAAGATATTTTAATTTCAGAAAAAAACGCATTAAAATACCTATAATTACTTTGGCTACTAAAATTATCTTAACCTCTCTTCACTCTTTCATAAACTAAAGAATAAAACTGACACAATGTAAAAACATGTTACAGACTTCCTTTTCAAATGCATCACCATATACAGTGCATAGATTTTCTATTAACATGATTGAATTGGTCTGTGATTTATTAGAAGCATCCTGCATTCTTTAAAGACCCACTTTTTTATGCTGAAAAAATGCTATATAAAATGATGTGAATCTTTTCACACCATAACACCTTTGTTTTTAGTATTGTATTAAAAGAATGAAGGGTAACCCCACAATACTTGTAAGGCATATGCTTTACTTATAAGGCATAGCTTTGCACTCTCTATATAACTTACATTCATATTTTTTACTTGAATACTACTTGAACAATAAAAAAGACATTACATGGAAGAGTCATTACAGAGTATGGTTATGACGTCCACCTTTTGATTAATGGAAAGACCTAGTGTTTTTCAGTTCAGTTCAGTCACTCAGTCGTGTCCACTCTTTGCAACCCCCGTGGACTGCAGCGTGCCAAGCTTCCCTGTCTGTTACCAACTCCTGGAGCTTACTCAAACTCATGTCCATTGAGTTGGTGATGCCATCCAACCACCTCATCCTCTGTTGTCCCCTTCTCCTCCTGTCTTCAGTCTTTCCCAGCATCAGGCTCTTTTCAAATGAGTCAGTTCTTCACATCAGGTGGCCAAAGTATTGGAGTTTCAGCTTCAGCATCAGTCCTTCCAATGAATATTCAGAACTGATTTCCTTTAGGATGGCCTGGTTGGATCTCCTTGCAGTCCAACCAACTCTCAAGAGTATTCTCTGTCTAGGTTTCTTTCTTTTTTTTTTTTTAAACTCCACCATTTTATTTTATTTTATTTTTTTCCGAGTTTATTTTATTTTATTTTTAAATTTAATAAATAAAAACAATAAACTGAATATAGACTGATGATTCATTTTCCATACGATAGCACACATGTTTCAGTGCCATTCTCCCAAAACTTCCCTCCCTCTCCCTCTCCCTCAAAGTCCAAAAGTCCATTCCATGCATCTGTGTCTGTCTAGGTTTCTTATAACTTTCCTGCCAAGAAGCAATCATCTTCTGATTTCATGGCTGCAGTCACCATTTGCAGTGATTTTAGAGCCCCAGAAGAGGAAATCTCACTACTTCCATCTTTTCCCCTTCTAGTTGCCATGAAGTAATGGGGCCAGATGCCATGACCTTTAGTTCAGTTTAGTTCAGTCTCTCGGTCGTGTCCAACTTTTTGCAAACCCACAGACTGCAGCATGCAAGGCCTTCCTGTCCATCACCAACTCCCAGAGTTTACTCAAACTCATGTTCATTGAGTCGGTGATGCCATCAAACCATCTCAACCTCTCCCCTTCTCCTCCTGTCTTCAGTCTTTCCCAGCATCAGGCTCTTTTCAAATGAGTCACTTCTTCACTTCAGGTAGCCAAAGTATTGGAATTTCAGCTTCAACATCAGTCCTTCCAATGAATATTAAGGACTGATGTCCTTTAGAATGGACTGGTTGGATCTCCTTGCAGTCCAAGGGACTCTCAAGAATCTTCTCCAGCACCACAGTTCAAAAGCATCAATTCTTTGGTGTTTTTAAATCGTGTTACTATTTGTGCCTCTGCCTCTGCCCCTTTGCTTATAAAAGCTGGTTGACACGTTCCCTTGGTTACAGCTACCTTGCTTTTAATTGCTGCCTGTCATATTGATTGATTATTGTCAGTTCTTAGCAGTCAGCAGCAATGCCTCATTGCTTCATGTCATAAATCAGTATACATTTATTTGGTTTCTGCTGCTCACCATAAAGCAGCTGCTTGGAAATCCTGTTAATCATAAGCCACCCATTGTCTTGCTCAGTATGTCTGAGTATATCTTACTCAGTGTATCTGCAGTATCAATGGTATTGCAGTGCATAAAATTCCAAGGCTAGGGAACTGGCACTGTTCTAAAGTAAGGAACAAATATCCATACGTTCAAAGCTAAATTTGACAGAAAACTTTTGTTGAATGAATACTATATTCTTAGAAGAGTATTTTTGGGTCTTTGTGTTATGTTGTGTTTTCTTTGTGTGCTTTTGTTAAACTCTAGAGTGCATAAAGTTCTTGTACATCTGTGTGTGATGACGATCTAGTGGGGAGATGATTTGTTTTTAGCACATTAATGTGGAAATGAGTAATGGAGACAACATGTACTTTGGAGCCCTTCAGGGATGAGTTACAATACTTGCTTCCATCTTGTAATAATAGCTGCATTATTTTCTAACATTCTTGGAGAGAGCCTACAGCCAGCTACAGCTTTACAGCTGGAGTACTGTATGACTCTGCTGGATTTATTTTTATTTTTTAGGATGAAATGAGATTGTAAAGTAGCTAACATACTGAGTAAAATTTATTTCTTATTTTTCTTTCCCAGCTCTCTAACAGTGGTCAGTTGGTACTTCAGTGATAAATATTTGATTTTTAAAAGTTAGTATCTACAGCAAAGTTGGTTTATTATTTAGAAGTTCATCATACTTGCCTTCAAAGAGAGTTATAGCTCTTCAAAAAGTAAGAAGTTTTTTTGTTTTGTTAAAAAGTTAAAAAAATATATTTAGGATGCCTAGTAAGTCATGGACCACTTTGTTAATACATGTGACATCCAGTTCTGGCTGCCATGCAGCTGTATACTTTCAAAGAAAGAAAATTTAATATTAGGATATACAATAGAGTCAAAAACGATTTGATTAGAAAGCTACCATAATCGAAACAGAACGGTATTGGCACAAAAACCGACACATAGATCAACACAAGAGAATGGAAAGCCCAGAAATAAACCCATGTACTTATGGCCAATTAATATGACAAGGGAGGCAAGAATATACAATGGAGAAAAGAGAGTCTCTTCAACAAATGATTTTAGAAAAGCTGGACAACCACATGTAAATCAATGAAATTAGAACATTCACTTATAGTATATACCAAAATAAACTCAAAATGATTTAAAAACCTAAATGTAAGACGTGACAGCATAAAACTCACAGAAGAGCATATAGGCAAAATAGTCTTTGATATAAACCACAGAAATCTTTACTTAGATCAGTCTCCCAAGGCAAAAGAAATCAAAGCAAAAATAAACAAATGAGACCTAATCAAATATAAAAGCTTTTGCCAGCAAATGAAATCATGTACAAAATGAAAAGACAGTCTACTGAACTGGAGAAAATAATTGCAAACAATGAGACAAAAAGGGGGTTAATATCCAAAATACAAAAAAAAAATAGATCCTACAATTCAATATCAAGAAAACAAACAAACCAATAAAAAATGAGCAGAAGGCCTAAGTATGTCAAAAAAGACATATAGACAAATAACAAGCATACGAAAATATGCTCAGCATCACTAATTATTAGAGAAGTGCAAGTCAAAGCCACAATGAGGTAGCTCACACCAGTCAGAATGGCTATTATCAAAAACTCTACAAATAATAAATATTGGAAAAGATGTGAAAGGAAAGGAAACCCTCATACACTGTGGGTAGGAAGATAAATTGGTGCATCCACTGTGGAAAATAGTATAGAAATTCTTTTAAAAACTAAAAGAAGAACTACCATATGATCCAGCAACTCCACTCCTGGGTATAGCTGGGAAAAAATAAAATAAAAGCCTTAATTTGAAAGATACATGCACCTTAATGTTCATAACAGCACTATTTATAATAGCCAAGACATGGGAGCAACTTAAGTGCCCATCAACAGACAATTAGCTTAAGAAGATATGTATGGAGATATATATGTATATATATTCACACACATATATACAATAGAATATTAAAAAGAATGAAATATTGTCATTTGCAACAACATGGATTGTCCTAGAGAATATAAAATTCAGTTAAATAAATCAGATAGAGGAAGACAAATACTACATGATATCACTTATATGTGGAGTCTAAAAAAATAATACAAATGAGTCTACATACAAAATAGAAACAGACTCACAGACAGAAAACAAACTTCCCCTTTACTAATAGCAGAAGAGGGAATAAATTAAGAGTATGGGATTAACAGATAAAAACTACTATACATAAATAGATAAGCAGCAAAGATTTACTGTATCTCATAGAAAATAATACCCAATATCCTATAATGTTGTATAATGAAATATATTCTGCAAAATAAATAAACAAACCCAAATTGCTAGACTTTACACCTGAAACTAACACAATACTTTAAGTCAACCATACTTCAATTAAAAAAATTAGGATTGCAGTAAGTTCAGATTCCGTTGTGCCACTGGAAAATATACACAACTCTAAAGCACGGAATTTTAGATCCTTTACTCATGAAAAAAGTATTTATGTCAAAATGACATTAGAAGAAAAATCCTGAAATGCTTCATCTTTATTTTAGAAAACAGTAATGGAAATGGCCCAATTTTATTGGATCTTAGAGTTATTAGTCACTGGAAGGCGTGGAAGAAACAGGTCAGAGGAAGTGTTCCTTGGGTTATGACACTTTAATTTGATTTAATGCCCCATTAATTTGATTTTCAATGGAAGTATCTAGTTGTAGAAAAAGGAGAGATTTTCATTTCTTTATTTTATTTTTATGCCTGATTAATTAAATCTTCTCCATATTCATATTTTTCTAACAAATGTTGTTATTCCTTATTTAGATTCTAATGCAATTTATTATCAGTAGGTTTTGATAATAATTAAAGTCAGGAAGCACATATAGCAAGATGTTTTCTTAAATTGAGATTTCATCTAATAAGGAAAGCTGTTTTTTCATTTATAATGAATTGGTTATCATAACTCTCTGAAAGTGGAAAGCATATACTATATATATTAGCTTAGAAGTTACATGAAGAAATTGAAAAATATCTTTCAAATGTGGTCCCTGGTGGCTCAGAAGGGAAAGAATCTTTCTGTAATGCAGGAGAGCCGGATTTAATCCTTTGGTCAAGAAGATCCCTGGGAGAAGGATTCTCCAGCATTCTTACTTGGAGAACTGCATGGACAAAGAGCCTGGCAGGCTACAGTCCCTGGGGTCACAAAGAGTCAGACACAACTAGAGATGAACACTTCTCACTTTAAGAATAGATTCTGTCAGGTGTGACTTTCATTCCTGGTTCTGTCCCTGATTAGCTAGCTGTGTCACTTCGGAGATGTTTATAGCACCAGGAAAACCCTCAAATATTTGAGCATAAGAGATAAGTAAAATGTTTTTTTCATAGTTGGTATCAGTAAAAACTTATTTCTTTCTTATTTTGAAAGTGTTGTATCTGTTCTTCTCCCTCCGTTCTTGTTTCATGAATGGAAAGACAGACCGGGGCAGCTCAAGCAGGCAAAATTTAGTAAGCAACCAGCAAGCAGTACACTCTGGACATGTGAGACCAGACCAACCCAACAGGAGTGGTCCTAGCTTTTTGGCTTTCCTTATTTAGTCCTTTGTTCCTTCCCCTGGGCAGTCCCTGGAGCCTGATTGGTTGAGGCCTGTGTAAATGAAGCATGAGTCTGAAACCAGTCAGGGGAGGAGTCATGTTTTCCCACTGGGATTCCACACTCTGGTCCTGGTTTCCCCTTTTCCATGGGCTTTTTCTTTTCTTTTGGACTTTTTATTTTCTTTGTTTGCCCTCTGCTTGGTTCTTCTAGTTGCCGTTTCCTCTAACTGCCTTTTGGACCCCATTTTCCCTACTCTATCTAACAAAATGTTAAAGGGAGACGTGCCTAAAATTCTAATTAATTCGTTTGCCTAATAGTCTATTATAGAAGGAATGTTGAACTAAGAACACGCCCTTCAGAGAAAAAAAGGAAAAATGTCATCAAGATATTTTTCAGGCATAGAGTGGATGGCTGATCATATTAATATGATTAAAAAAGACAGAAAGGAGTCAAAATGAACTGCAAGTGACTGGAAAGACCCTTAGATTAGCTATAAAACACAAATTAAAAAAAACAACAGGGTTGGAATAAATAATAATGCAAGTTTGGAAATTCAAGCTATTTGGGAAGGTTGTTTCTAACTGTCTTAGAATTTGACTTTCTTAAAAATCAGTAAAGATAAATTAAACATAGGAAGACTCAAAACTAAATAAAAGCTCATCTCCCTTTAAGCACTAACTCTCAAAATAATAGCAGGTTCTTCGAGGGAGGACAAGCACAGTACTCTAACCCTTGGTAATACAAAATTGAGTTCACAATACACTAAGAATCCTTATGAATACTCTCAAATCTGGGAAGAAGCAAACAGAATCATTTGTTTTTCTTCTCTGTTTGAGAAGGAAAAACACATGACGGAGATGCCTCTCTCTGAACAAAGGTAAACCATCCAGGACTATTCTTAAACTGACTAAATAATTGGAATCACATAAAAATTGTGTTCTCTTCTTTGTTTCTGACACTGATGGGCAGTGAAGATTGGTGCAGTTGTTTTTAAAATTCTCAGAAGGAAGAGCATCTTGCATTTATTCTTGAATAATCTTCAGCTTTATCTGAAATCTTTAGTGAAGTGAAATGAAAGTCACTCAGTCGTGTCTGACCCTTTGTGACCCCATGGACTCATCCATGGAATTCTCCAGACCAAAATACTGGAGTGGGTTACCTTTCCCTTCTCTAGGGGATCTTGAAACCCAAGGATTAAACCGAGGTCTCCCATATTGCAGGTGGATTCTTTACCAGCTGAGCCACAAGAGAAGCCCAATAACACTGGAGTGGTTAGACTATTCCTTCTCCAGGGGATTTTCCTGATCCAGGAATCGAACCAGGGTCTCCTACATTGCAGGCAGATTCTTTACCGACTGACCTATCAGGGAAATCTTTAGACTCAACTCCAATTTCTTCCTCATCTCAGCATCTAGTTTAGGCCATACTCAGCCCTCACACTAGAGCTCACAGGGGAAAACAATACAATCTGTTCCCACATACAATGGGAAGGATGAGAAGAGTTCTCACGCAGTCATGAAAGCAAACGTCACGGTTCGGTAGAACTGGACAACAAAGTAAACCTACAAAAATAGTAGCAAACAATAAAGGAAATATTGCATACCAATAGATAAAAAACAGACAAAATACAAAAAAGAAACACAGTATCACAAAGTTTAAGAAGTCAGTTCAAGGAAGAAAAAAAATCTTACAATTCCTTCTGAAAATAAATCAGCATAATAATAAGGGCTCAAACAGTAAATGATTAAACAGAATGAGATAAAAACGATATTTCAGACCTAAGATGGTGAGAATCAGTTCAGTTCAGTTCAGTCGCTTAGTTGTGTGCCAGGCCTCCCTGTCCTTCACCAATTCTTGGAGTTCACTCGAACTCATGTCCATCGAGTTGGTAATGCCATCCAGCCATCTCATCCTCTGTCATCCCTTTTTCTTCCTTCCCCCAACTCTTTCCAGCATCAGAGTCTTTTCCAATGAGTCAACTCTTCGCATGAGGTGGCCAAAGTACTGGAGTTTCAGCTTTAGCATCAGTCCTTCCAAAGAACATCCAGGACTGATTTTCTTCAGAATGGACTGGTTGGATCTTCTTGCAGTCCAAGGGACTCTCAAGAATCTTCTCCAGCACCGCAGTTCAAAAGCATCAATTCTTCAGCATTCAGCTTTCTTAACAGTCCAACTCTCACATCCATACATGATCACTGGAAAGACCATAGCCTTGACTAGACAGACCTTTGTTGGCAAAGTAATGTTTCTGCTTTTCAATATGCTATCTAGATTGGTCATAACTTTTCTTCCAAGGAGTAAGTGTCTTTTGATTTCATGGCTACAGTCACCATCTGCAGTGATTTTGGAGCCCCCAAAAATAAAGTCTGACATTGTCTCCACTGTTTCCCCATCTGTTTCCCATGAAGTGATGGGACCAGATGCCATGATCTTTGTTTTCTGAATGTTGGGCTTTAAGTCAACTTTTCACTCTCCATTTTCACTCTCATCAAGAGGCTTTTTAGTTCCTCTTCACTTTCTGCCATAACAGCGGTGTCAACTGCATATCTGAGGTTACTGATATTTCTCCCGGCAATCTTGATTCCAGCTTGTGCTTCTTCTAGCCCAGCGTTTCTTATGATGTACTCTGCATATAAGTTAAATAAGCAGGGTGACTATATACAGCCTTGACATGCTCCTTTTCCAATTTGGAACCAGTCTGTTGTTCCATGTTCAGTTCTAAGTGTTGCTTCCTGTCCTGCATAGAGGTTTCTCCAGAGGCAGGTCAGGTGATCTGGTAGTCCCATCTCTTTCAGAATTTTCCATTGTTTATTGTGATCCACACAGTCAAAGGCATTGGCATAGTCAATAAAGCAGAAACAGATGTTTTTCTGGAACTCTCTTGCTTTTTCCATGATCTAGCATATGTTGGCAATTTGATCTCTGGTTCCTTTGCCTTTTCTAAAACCAACTTGAACATCTGGAAGTTCACGGTTCACATATTGCTGAAGCTTGGCTTGGGGAATTTTGAGCATTACTTTACTAGCATGTGAGATGAGTGCAATTGTGCAGTAGTTTGAGCATTCTTTGGCATTGCCTTTCTTTGGGATTGAAATGAAAACTTGACCTTTGATGAGAATCAACACAGCACAAATTTGAACTTCACAGAAAGAACAAGCAATATACAATGTACCACTAAAAATCAAATCACTGTTATAGTGGGAAGGCTTAAGTTGATGGCAATTAGTTGTAAAAACTTAAAAAAAATTAAAACAAATAAAGGGAAATCATATTTTTAGAGTATAGAGATATAAAATAAAATTTATTTTGAGAAAATAAAGAAGGAAGTGAATATTGAAAATTATCCCATTTTCTAAGTAACTTAATAAAACTTAGATATCATTAAAATATGGGCAACCCAGGAGGCTCAGAGGTGAATAATCTGCCTGCCATGCAGGAGACATTAGAGATGCTGGTTCAATCTCTGGGTCAGGAAGATTCTCTTGGAGGAGGAAATGGCAACCCACTCTGGTATTCTTACCTAGAGAATCCTATGAACAGAGGAACTAGACAGGCTACAGTCTATAGGGCTGCAAATAGTTAGACACAACTGAAGTGACTTAGCACACACACATAAACACATACTACAGTACAACCAAATTGTTTTTCAAAGATGGAAGAAAGAAAATAATAATTTGGTAATACAGAGAGGAATAGAAAATTATTACAATAAGTGAAATCCATGGACTGGTCTTGGTTCTCTCTTTAAAAAAGAAGCAAAGAAACAATGAATGTCAAATGACAATAGAGGAATGTTTACAAAATCTAAGGGTAAGAGTGCCATAAAAAGTTTATCACCAGCACACTGGCCATCCGGGAATAGAATCAACAGACCTCTCAGCAGTGAATAAACTCAGTAAATACAGGACTCTTGAGCTCTTGGGGTGAAGTGGGAGATTACCTATTTGACCACCAAATTTAGACAAATAAAATATGAATTTAAATATTGAGGCAGGGAAAAGAGTACTTGTGTTAAAATCTATGGTAAATTTTGAATCAATAGAAATTCTCTGCAGTGGTACTGCCTGTTTCTAATTTGTGTCATGAGATTTGGTCTGGTCTTTCACTTTCATTCTCTGCTTTTTTGGTAATGTTTGAAACCTTTATAATAAGTATACACCATTTTTACAAAAACAACTGAATAGGTTTGCTTTACATAGAAAAAAAAAATAGCAACTATACCACATTGTTAGTAGAGATTAAATTAGGTGGTGGAAAAAATGGATATTGTTGTTTCCTGTACTTTTAATTTTAAGAACATCTAAAAACTTTTTTAAAAAATTAGAAAACTTAGTTGAGGATATACTAAAATTTAGGTGTCTTTAAGATACACCGTGGGAGATACTTCGCAGGCATTAGGGAACAAGAACTGAGGTTAAGTTTTGAGATACAAATTTGCTAAGGGTTTGACTGGAAGTGAGAAATGATGGCCAGAAAATGGAGATTATCTTAGAAAAGTATCAACAGAGTATCTTTGGACAGAGATTGAGGACATTTAAGAAGCAGATACTAGAATAAAATCAGAAAATACCAGAAACCTTGTACAATCACCTCTTTAGTTGGTGAACAGGCTGAAACCATGAGCAAAAAAGTGATACAAGGCAACAGAAAATAGTTTGTTTTCTAATATTATTATGTTTCCCAGGTCAAGAAGATGTATTTCTAGTTTTCTATTTCACAGTATTTTGCCAGTGGTTAGCCCAATCTACTGAAGTTCAACTGAGCTACTTTCTTTTTTGCGAACATTTTATCTTTCACTCACTGTATTAATTCTCTAGATCTCATTTCTACTGGATGAAATTCTTTGTGAAAATGACTAGATTTTCAAATTTAAGTCACAGCTCCCTTTTTTATTGCTTTTTTAGTCCCCACATCTGAGATTTCAGGTTGTGCCCATGAATTCAATCGCATCCTGTTATACTGGGTCCTCAGCAAATCTCTTCAATTCCTTCTAAATACAGTTTCCAGCAGGGAATTAACAGAACAGGAGGAAGAGGGACTTTTTCAGTTTGTTTTCCCCAAAGAAAATACAATCCCTATTTTGGCTGACTACATTGTTATATATAAATTTATTTTTTATTCTACAGCTCATTTGTACTTTAATCAACATATCTCTGTTTCTGTTATCTAAGCACGATGATATGTCATAATTTCAGTCATTATTTTACAAAGAAAATTTAATAATTTTACATATCACTTTGTGCTCAGTAACTCGTCATGTCCAACTCTTTGAGACCTCAGGAATGTAGCCCATCAGGCTCCTCTGTCCATGGAATTATTCAGGCAGGAATCCCAGAGTGGCTTGCCATTTCCTACTCCAGGGGATCTTCCTGACCCAGGGATTGAACGTGGATCCTGGATCCCCTGCTTCTACACTGGCAGGCACACTATTTACTACTGCACCACCTGAGAAGCCAAGGTCATCATCACCTATCTATGGTTTCTTTTAATAAAATACATAAAAGTGGGAAGGTATAATATTAAGCATCACTTCATCATTTTGGAATGTTAAAATGACATATGCACACATTTTTAAAAGTTATACATAATAAAAAGATAAACTGTAATTTCTAAAAAGTATTTTAAAAATTATCCCCATTGAAATTTTGATTTATGAATATAATCTTAAATGCAGGGCATCAAGAAACTTAAATACCTAGTACTCTATGATGATCAGCCACATAGAAGGTATATGTTCTTTCAAGTTTAAAGTACCTCTCCTAAGAACTGGGCTAATAGATGATTCTTTATTTTAGTTCAACTGGAATAAAGTGATAGCAATACTATATAATACAAAAAAGTTACAGCCTAAAAGCCAAGCAACAAAGAATATAACTATTGAAAAGAATCCAACAGTTAATAAATAAAATTAAATAAAACCTAGTTAATAAAACCTAGTATCTAGGTTTATATAAGTATAAGATTATGATATAGAAAATTTATTCTGTTAAAAGTGTCTTACTACAAAGGGAAGAAACTAAAAAGTAACAGTATGTTAGAGATCTAGTTAAGTGCCTCTTTTTACAAATTAGAGACTGAAACTCAATCTTAATAATTAACTTGTCTAAGACACATCTCAGTGGTAGAACAGGACTGCTTCCTGAGGCTGACTTCTATTCTGGGCCCTTGTTTACCATATCTATGTTTTTACATTTTATTAATTAATCATATTATTTATTCATTACATTTTTACTTTAAATTTGGAAAATTAACAAGTAATGAAATTTCTTCTGCCCAATAATTCTCTAGTTTTTTCTCAAAAATGAGCATTATAAGAACAGGATGCAGTTCATAACATTAAAACACTTGCATAGGTTCACTAAGGTAAGAACTTTACACAGGAAAAAGTTTAATTTACATGTAATTTGGTTTGGCCAAAGAAAGGCTTACATAAAAATCACAACTTTAAAACCTCTTTAATCTATCATATCACTTTATTTTGGAATTATGTATCATGTATGACATACTAGCTTTGAAATAATATATTTTATTATTCAAGTTCTTATACAACAAGTTACTGTTTGCAACTGACCTTTCTGTTAGGATCAATTTGTCTTAATGTTTTCAAAATCAAACAATTCCTAATATCTTTTATTGGGAAAATAATGCTAAACTACAACCTTCAACTGTTAAGAATGAGATTTAAACTCACGCTGTTCCTTAGATACTTATTATTAAAATCAGATGACTACAAGAAAAAAAAATCTCTTATAATATGTGAAAACTCTTATAAATTGACTTCTATATTTAAATTTTTAGTAATTTTTGTTAAAATTGTTTATAAAATATGCATAATGATTGAAATAGGCAAAGCAGTTTTATTCTTTCAGAATAGTATTTACATGAAAAATTGAGAATAGCATTTCATTTTCATTAACAAACACATAGTTTTTTTAAAAAAAATTCACTTTGACAATCTTAATAAAAATACAAATAATAATCACACTGAGATCTCTGAATTATCAATGACCAGGGACCCAAACCCCGTCGTCAACCTTGGTAGAGGAGGCCTTCAGGGTCTGTAACTACCAAGATGATGGGGGAGGCCAATAAGAATAAGAGACTAATAAAGAAATGCAACTCTTGGCTGTTCTGATTCAGCCACCACCTCGAGGGGACCTTGAAGGACTGAGAAAGCTGGACAGACCCCCAAGAAGCCTCCTGGGCTTGAACCAATATGCTTTTGTCAGATAGGGAGACACTGGAAGGGGGAATGTCCTGAGTGCCCTCCTGGGGGACACACAAAGGCTACCATGACCAGCTTGAATTCTTTGTGAATAAGTTGGATGAGAGAGCCCACACACTGAATGATGGGGCCCAAGTGCCTGCTTAGATCTAGATCCCACTTGATCCATTTTCATTACCCCAGTGGAGCCTTAGGTCACCCTTGATGTAGCAGGTAAAACTGAATTTCTTGTAGAACGCTGGAGCTGCCTGTTCTGCTTTGACTTGGCCAGCTGGTCCCCTCTCCATTTGTGGTCTATTCTGTAACAGGAGTTGGTAGACAGTCAAATGGAGGGTGACTTAATCTCTCCTTGGGTCCCCAGGTGGCACAGTGGTAAAGAATCTGCCTGCAATGCAGGAGACTCAGGTTCAATCCCTGCATGGCAAAGGAAATTATCAACAAATGATAAGGTAATTTATGAAATGAGAGAAGAGATTTGCAAATCATATACCTGATATATAAAGAACTCATACAACTCAATAGCAGAAAAGAAAGAAAAAAAAGAAAAGAAAATAGTTCAATTAAAAATGGGCAGAGAATCTAAAAAGACAATGTTATAGATGGCCAAAGGTATCTGAAAAGATGCTCAATGTAGGAACCATCAAACTGAAACCCTGGTGAGATATCACCTCACACCTGTTAAAATGATACCTGTTCAAAGGATAACAATGAGTTATCTTGCACTTCCATTTTTATGGCAGCATTATTCACAATAGCCAAGATTTGCAAACAACCTAAGGCTCTATTGGAGAAGGCAATGGTACCCCACTCCAGTACTCTTGCCTGGAAAATCCCATGGATGGAAGAGCCTAGTAGGCTGCAGTCCATGGGGTCGCTAGGAGTCAGACACGACTGAGCAACTTCACTTTCACTTTTCACTTATGCACTGGAGAAGGAAATGGCAACCCACTCCAGTGTTCCTGCCTGGAGAATCCCAGGGATGGGGAGCCTGGTGGGCTACCATCTGTGGGGCTGCACAGAGTCGGACACAACTGAAGCGACTTAGCAGCAGTAGAAGTTAGCAATGATATTTTATATATATATATATATCTCCTAATTTTCAAAATGGCATCTATATTTGAATTTTAACAAAAACATTTTGGTTGCTGATATATCAACATCATTCTTGGATTTTTTTTTTTTTTTTTTACTTCATATAATAATGGCTTCTTATTTTTCATTCTTTATGCTGCATGACATATGGAATCCCTAACCAGGGATCAAACCTATGTCCCCTGTAGTGGAAGCACAAAATCTTAACCACTAAAATGATAGGGAAATCCCTAACAATGGCCTCTTAAATTGTTTGACCATAGCCACAAACTACAATAGCCATGTATAGTAACTTCAGTCAGGCCAGCAGTTTATAACAATAATGCACATCCAGTAATTTTGGATATAAACATCAATAAAAAAAATACAATTCACACTTCCCTTTATGAGGAAGATATTGTTAATTTTCAAAGGAAAAATATGTAGCAGGCAAACGACCACACAAAACCGGAGCGAGTAATCAGGTTCAAATATAAAACTGTATTTTTCTATCAGGGTTTTATTTTTATTAAGTGTTCTCCATTTTTGCAGAGAAAAGATGCATTCCGACTCTATCTGTGAATATTTTATGACTGTGCAATATCTTTTTCAAAACCCTTGTTTCTATGCTCAGGAATATACTTTAATACTTTAGGGTTAATGGGTCATGTTCTTTCATCTTTATACTACCATTTCCTATATGCACAAAAAAGAAGTGACTCATATGATTTTCAACAACACAAATTAGATTAAAACAGAGGTGATACAATATGGGTTATTTGAAATGTTTTTAATACTTTGTGCCCCTGGGAAAAATAAAAGTAGCCCTTCACCTTCAGCAGCTACTGTAGCACAATCAGTTAGATGTTGGTGTTGTGAGGAGACAGGTAGGTCTCATAGTTAGGTCTTGCTATTCACTTCAGATAAGCGAATTGTGCAAAATAACAGGATCATGCAAGGCTATTCTGTGAATATGTTGGATCGAGGCAAAAAGATCACTCTGTAACTATGACTGAATTTAGACAAAAGAACATTGTCTAAACTTCAAATATAACCAAAAATCTCTTTTTCTTGGATGAGTGACTGCTGCCTCTGGACTTATAACAGCTTCAGCTTCACTACATGCCTTACATTAGATAAAATTTGTTAAAAGAGGCTACTGTAGAATTCCCTTTGCTCCCTTATTGCATGAAATCTAGGACAAAGCATCACCTCTTTGAAATATCTCCCCAAATCACCTAATGTAAGGTTGAATCATACACTTGCTTTTAAATACTTTCGCACTGAGACATTACATGATTCTCATCTGTGCACTCTCTTCTGCATTGCAACAAGTCAAAAAGCTCAACATTTGTCAATTACAGGCGTATTTTGCGTAGTGTAGCTGGAGGCCACTGATACCTCTTCTGGAAAGATTTTTTTTTTTTTAAGAACTATCAAATATCAAGTATGCTTACATCTGATATTTTTTCAATATCTTTCTCTTAAACTTTCTAGAAAATTGAAATTTTGTATTTCAACTAAATTAAACATTTACATCGTTTTGGTCAGGTCTTCTCCATAAGACAGAAGATATCAGTATAAATTCTCTTTCTCTCTGGGCAGCGTGTGGCTTTTTAAAACTAACATATATAACGAGAATTTGTATACAGCCTTTCTTCATTACTTATGAATTGTCTACTATAAATTTTTTTTTCAATTCTCACACCATATTTGTGGCATTCTATGGACATATGTGGACAGGTGTAGAGTGGTAAAACATTTGAGTTGCTTCACAGGCATGTACCCACCTTAGAACAAAATATTGTTTCAACTGTACTGTAAACAAATGCCTTTTTGGTGGGCTGTTTTGTGCCATATTTTTTTTGTGTGTGTTTTGTTTATGACTTTGCTATTTGTAATGATATCCAAGCATATTGTTGAGGTACTGTATACTGTTCTTAAGTCAAAGATGACTATGGTGCACCTTATGGAAAAAATATGTGTGTTGGATAATCTTTGTTCAGGCGTGAGTTACACTACTGTGAACTATGCAGTTTAATGACAGTATATCAACAATTTGTATTAAATAAGATATTTTTACAAAGAAACCTTAGCTGGGGAAAATATATGAACAGGAATATAAGGCCTATCCTGGAGAATAGGTCCTGAAAGCAACTCAGGCATTTAATTAAAACCCTTGAGAAACTATGTCTGAAGAAAATCATAACTGTAAATAGACCAATATTTACACAGTTTTAAACTTCACTTTGAATGATCTCAGTCTCTGGGTTAATATGATCTTCTCTTACTGTAAGTACAGATATGGAAAACAAATTCACCATGGAGAAAGGTAAAATGATTCAGTTTCTGAAGTTCATCATTAAAATGTTCAGCATTCAAAAGAGACACAGATGTATAGAACAGTCTTTTGGACTCTGTGGGAGAGGGAGAGGGTGGAATGATTTGGGAGAATGGCATTGAAACATGTATAATATCATATATGAAACAAATCGCCAGTCCAGGTTCGATGCATGATACTGGATGCTCAGGGCTGGTTCACTGGGATGACCCAGAGGGATGGTACGGGGAGGGAGAAGGGAGGGGGGTTCAGGATGGGGAACACGTGTACACCCGTGGCGGATTCATGTTGATGTATGGCAAAACCAATACAACATTGTAAAGTAATTAACCTTCAATTAAAATAAATAAATTTATATTTTAAATAAATAAATTAATTAAAATTAAAAAACTGAAAAAAATAAAAAAATAAAATTCTCAGCATTCAATAAAAAATTACAAATAATGACAAAAGGTATGAATTGAAGGAAAAAGGAAGTTGAGGGAAAAATAAAATCAGATAGTACAAACAGTGTCTCAGGTGATCCAGATATTAGTTATCAGACATGGACTGACTAATGATACAGAGTACATATTAATTATGAATAACTTCAAGAAACCAATGATACAAGTGAGAATTAATTAAAGAATTGAAGTTTATAAATAATTGTCATATAGGATGCTAGAAATTATTGAGATAAAATGGTTGGAAGTAGAGCAATAGAAAATATAAACAATAAAACACAGAGAAAAGTCATTGGAATAAAGTGCAAAAAAAGAATATGAAACATCAGAATTGATTTTAAAAAAAACTTCAAAATAAATGTAAGTGGGGCCCTTGAAGGAGAGAGGAGACAAATATTTTGAACAAAATCTTCTCAAAATTAAAATGATGAAATGCATCTATGCCCAGATTCATGAAGCCCTACAGATTATAAAAAGAATAAATACAAAGAGATCACACGTAAGCACATTACTGTAAAACAGTTCAAAAGCAATGTTAGAGAGAAACATTCAGAGCAGCCCAAAGGAAATAAAAAAGACATATGACTTCAAAGATACAAACACTAGACTGATAACTGACTTGACTACAGAAATGATAGAGGAAAGAAAATAATAAAATGACATGTTTAAAATTCTGGAGGAAAAGAAGTGCCAACATAGAAGTCTATCACTGTAAAAGCATCTTGAAAAATGAAAAAGATGCTTTCAAACAAACAAAAAACAACAAGAACAAAAATTTCTCTCCAGTAGCCCTGAATTAAATCATTTACTTTGTAAGGCATGAATAAAATGATTTCTGATGAACACATTACAAAAGGAAATAATAAATACCACTACAAAGAATAAATAAACTATTAAATCCAAATGAATATTAACTGTTTATAATATTAACAATAACTTAAACATAGTATTAAGATACAAAAAAATCACAGATATTGGAAACAAATTCAAATTAAAGCCATAATGAAATACCACTGCAGCTCATTATAATGGCTGAAATGAAAGAAGGAAGAAAGAAAGAGAGAGAGAGGTAAAGGAAGAAAAGAAAAAAGGAAGGAAAGAAAAAAGCAATAGTAAGTGTCACCAAGGATGTGGTGAAGTGGATCTGGCGCGTAATGTTGCTTGAATAAAAACTGATAATTAGTGATCATGCTTGTACTCAGTCACTAAGTCATGTTTTACTCTTTTGCTACCCCATGGACTATAGCCCACTAGGCTCCTCTTCCATGGGATTGCCTCAGAAAGAATACTGGAGTGGGTTGTCGTTTCCTTCTCCCGGGCGTGTTCCTGACCCAGGAATTGAATCTGTGTTTCCTGTTCTCCTGCATTGGCAGGCAAGTTCTTTACCACTGAGTCACTTTGGAAGCCCCAGTTGGTGATACTACTTTGGAAAAATGTTTGTCAGTATTAATTGATACTGGAGCTTACATGTAAATACCCTATGTTGTAGAAATCCTATTCCAAGATATAATAACAAGAGAAATGCATAAGCAACAATGAACACTCACTTACATAATACTTCTTTAAAACTAGATTAATGTAGCTCCCCAATATAATGAATATTGAAAGAATTGAACCACAAGAGTATACTCCATGACATCCTTTAAATGATATTTTCAAGTACATAAAAGGAAATCTAATTGCTGGTGATATAAATCAGAATAGTGTACATATTTGGGGGTGCATAATGGGAGGGAGCGAACACATGAGTAGTTTCTAGTATATAGTGATGTCTAATATTTTGATGGGGGTGATGCTTCCTGAGTGTTTTTACAAGATATAAGTCACTGATCTATAAATGCAGGATTTGTTTTGTAATGACTTTTCTTCATTATACTTTGACATAAAAATGTTTGATATAATTAAACTAGTGTAATATTTTGAGTAAATCACCTATCTTGTATACCTGTTAAATCTTCTATTAAAAATAAACATTATTATCTTTTCCTTCTTGTAAACTTCCTTCCCATACTCCAAAGGCCATTATTCTTTTGCTGGGAGATAAATAATCAGGAATAATTATACAAAGCAACTGTAAAAAGAATGCAGGAAAAATAACTTATCTTTCTATAATACTAAAAAATCATTAAAAATTATATTACTTTGTATTCAGGAAACTCATGTTTTAAATGTATTCTTCCTTAAACAATAAGGATTTACTGTATAGCACAGGGAACTATATTCGTTATCTTAATGACAAACTATAATGGAAAAGAATAAGCAAAGAATACAGGTATATACAATATACATACAAATGAGTCACTTTGCTGTATACCTGAAACTATCACAATATTGCAAATCAACTATACTTCAATAAAAAATAAAACAAAATTTAAGTCTTTATTTTGCTGTATAATATTGAGAAAATAATCAGTGTCACTTAAATTTAATTTGTAAAATACACTATGGTATTATAAAATTGAGCTTCCCTGGTAACTCAGCTGGTAAAGAATCTGCCTGCAATGCAGGAGACCCAGGTTCGATTCCTGGATTAGAAAATTCCCCTGGAGAATGAATGGATAGGCTACTCATTCCAGTATTCTTTCTTGGGCTTCCCTGACAGCTCAGATAGTAAAGAATCTACCTGCAATGTGGGAAATCTGGGTTCAATCCCTGACTTGGGAAGATTCCCTGGCAGGGAGGGCATGGCAACCCACCCCAGTATTCTTGCCTGGAGAATCCCACGGCAGAGGAGCCTCGTGGGCTATAGTCCATGGAGTTGCAAAGAGTCAAACATGACTGAGCGACTAAGCAGAGCAGAGCATTATAAAATGACTCAGTTCTCCTGTTTCGGAATACATCAATGTCTTGCATGTGATTACATTAAAATATTTATTTATGGAAATATGTCAAATGTTGTAACTATATATTTGAAAATCTGAGCATTTACTTCAAAGAAAAAAATTAGTCATCACATAGATTAATAATAGGATTTTCCTGGTGACTCAAGTGATTAACAATCTGCCTGCAACACAGGAGACCCAGGTTTGATCCCTGGATCAGGAAGATCTCCTGGAGAAGTAAAGTGAAAGTGAAAGTTGCTCAATCATGTCCAACTCTTCGTGACCCCATGGACTATACAGTCCATGGAATTCTCCAGGCCAGAATATTGGAGTGGGTTGCCATTTTCTATTCCAGGGTATCTTCCCAGCCCAGGGATCAAACCCAGGTCTCCCACTTTGCAGGTGGATTCTTTACCAGGTGAGCCACAAGGGAAGCCCAAGAATACTGGAGTGGGTAGCCAATCCTTCTCCAGTGGACCTTCCTGACCAAGGAATCGAACTGGGATCTCCTGCATTGCCTGTGGATTCTTTACTAACTGAGCTATGAGGGAATGGCAACCCAATCCACTATTCTTACCTGGAGAATTCCATGGCCAGAGGGGCCTAGTAGGCTACAGTCCATGGGGTCATGAAGAGTCAGACATGACTGAGCAACTAACCCTTTCACCCCGTTCACCCCTTCTTTCACATAGATTACTAATGTTAAGACTCATTACTGATAATGGTAGATGCATTTACCTCAATGGGAGGAATTTATAACATTTTAGAAAAAGATGCTGTAAAACAAGTCACTATTTTAATATTATTCTTGAGATAAAAGCAGTATTCTGTTTCTTTAATTATTTTTTTATTGAAGGATAATTGCTTTACATAATGTTGTGTTTTTTGTCAAACCCCAACATGAATCAGCCATAGGGATACATATATCCCCTCCCACTTGAATCTCTCTCCCATCTCCCTCCCCATCTCACCCCTCTAGGTTGATACAGAGCCCCTGTTTGAGTTTCCTGAGACATACAACAAATTCCTGTTGGCTATCTATTTTACATATGGCAATGTAAGTTTCCATATTGCTCTTTCCATACATCTCACCCTCTCCTCCTCTCTCCCCAAGTCCAAAAGTCTATTTTCTATGTCTGTTTCTCCATTGATGCCCTATAAATAAATTTTTCAGTACCACTTTCCTAGATTCCTTATATATGCATTAGAATATAATATTTATCTTTCACTTTCTGACTCACCTCACTCTGTATAATAGGTTCTAGATTTATCCACCTCATCAGAACTGACTAAAATGTGTTCCTGTTTATGGCTGAGAAATATTATCTTGTGTATATGTATAGAACTGTCTTTAACCATTTTTCCCCAGTCTACATTTAAACTGATGAATTATAGTATGACACACAAAAGACAGTCACATTTTTTAAAAAGCAGATGAAATGAAATGTTCGTCTCTCAGTCTTATCCAACTTTGTGCGAACCCTTGGACTGTAACCCACCAGTATCCTCTGTCCATGGGATTCTCCAGCAAGAATACTGGAGTGGGTTGCCATTTCCTTCTCTGGGGGATCTTCCCAACCCAGGTCTCCTACATTGCAGGCAGATTCTTTGCTGTCTGAGCTACCAGATGGTAATTGTCAATTACTAATTGAAAATTGTCAGTCTGTTGATGCAAATTAGGGAATATACTTCTCAAATGGAAGGTAGAAATGAAGGAAATAAAGAACAAAGAGAAAGCCCTCTGTGAATTCTTAACACCTACAGATGGATTCAAGCTGCAGATAAACAAAATTTTGAAAGTATCAGCAGTGAGGGAAAGTTGATTTTTTCACATGCTTGTTTGAAACTCTTGTTCATCAAGATAAAGTCAAAATTTTATCTCGCAATCTAAGTTTTGTCTTCAGTTCAGTACAGTTCTGTCACTAAGTCATGTCAGACTCTTTGCGACCCAATGAATTGCAGCACCCCAGGCCTCCTTGTCCATCACCATCTCCCGGAGTTCACACAAACTCACATCCATCGAGTCGGTGATGCCATCTAGCCATGTCAACCTCAATCGTCCCCTTTCCTCCTGCCCCCAATCCCTCCCAGCATCAGAGTCTTTTCCAATGAGTCAACTCTCCACCTGAGGTGGCCAAAGTACTGCAGCTTCAGCTTTAGCATCATTCCTTCCAAAGAAATCCCAGGGTTGATCTCCTTTAGAATGAACTGGTTGGATCTCCTTGCAGTCCAAGGGACTCTCAAGAGTCTTCTCCAACACCACACTTCAAAAGCATCAATTCTTCAGTGCTCAGCTTTCTTCACAGTCCAACTCTCACATCCATACATGACTACTGGAAAAACCATAGCCTTAACTAGATGGACCTTTGTTAGCGAAGTAATGTCTCTGCTTTTCAAAATGCTATCTAGGTTGGTCATAACTTTTCTTCCAAGGAGTAAGCGTCTTTTAATTTCAGGCTGCAGTCACCAACTGCAGTAATTTTGGAGCCCCCCAAAATAAAGACTGACACTATTTCCATTGTTTCCCCATCTCTTTCCCATGAAGTGATGGCACCAGAGGCCATGATCTTCGTTTTCTGAATGTTGAGCTTTAAGCCAACTTTTTCACTCTCCTCTTTCACAAGAGGCTTTTTAGTTCCTCTTCACTTTCTGCAATAAGGGCGGTGTCATCTGCATATCTGAGGTTGTTGATATTTCTGAGGTTATTGATATTTCTCCTGGAAATCTTGATTCCAGCTTGTGTTTCTCCCAGTTTAGCGTTTCTCACGGTGTACTCTGCATATAAGTTAAATAAGCAGGGTGACAGTATACAGCCTTGAGTACTCCTTTTCCTATTTGGAACCAGTTTGTTGTTCCATGTCCAGTTCTAATTGTTGCTTCCTGACCTGCATACAGGTTTCTCAAGAAGCAGATCAGGTGGTCTGGTATTCCCATCTCTTTCAGAATTTTCCATTGTTTATTGTGATCCACACAGTCAAAGGTTTTGACATATCAATAAAGCAGAAATAGATGTTTTCTGGAACTCTCTTGTTTTTTCCATGATCCAGCAATGTTGGCAATTTGATCTCTGGTCCCTCTGCCTTTTATAAAACCAGCTTGAACATCTGGAGGCCCACGGTTCATGTATTGCTGAAGCCTNACACAGTCAAAGGTTTTGACATATCAATAAAGCAGAAATAGATGTTTTCTGGAACTCTCTTGTTTTTTCCATGATCCAGCAATGTTGGCAATTTGATCTCTGGTCCCTCTGCCTTTTATAAAACCAGCTTGAACATCTGGAGGCCCACGGTTCATGTATTGCTGAAGCCTGGCTTGGAGAATTTTGAGCATTACTTTACTAGTATGTGAGATGATTGCAATTGTGTGGTAGTTTGAGCATTATTTGGCATTGCCTTTCTTTGGGATTGGAATGAAAACTGACCTTTTCCAGTCCTGTGGCCACTGCTGAGTTTTCCAAAGTTGCTGGCATATTGAGTGCAGCACTTTCACAGCATCATCTTTCAGGATTTGGAATAGCTCAACTGGAATTCCATCACCTCCACTACCTTTGTTTGTAGTGATGCATTCTAAGGCCCACTTGACTTCACATTCCAGGATGTCTGGCTCTAGGTGAGTGATCATGATTATCTTGGTCATGAAGATTTTTTTTGTACCTAGTTCTTCTGTGTATTCTTGCTACCTCTTCTTAATATCTTCTGCTTCTGTTAGGTCCAGACCACTTCTGTCCTTTATTGAGCCCATCTTTGCATGAAATGTTCCCTTGGTATCTCTCATTTTCTTGAAGAGATCTCTAGTCTTTC